>SRPV01000427.1:0-20064 GCA_018360135.1 Claviceps sorghi | reverse complement strand
TTACTTATTTTACTAAGATATTATACTAACCTCCTTAACCTTAAGTATTCTTAATAACTAAAATTTCTTTTACTTTATACTTTATTAGCTTAAGGTTATTAAAAAGCTAAAGTAGTTAAAGGTTTAAGTAAGGGTTTTAAAAAACTTAGGATAAAAGTAAATTATTTATAGTATATTTTATTAAGTTAATATAAAAAATAAGGTAAATACCCTTTAATATATTTAAATAAATAGTTAATAGTATAAGAACCTTTAATATAGTATATTTTACTATAACTTAATTTAGTTTTTAGCTTAAATAGTTAGTCTTTATATAGTAAAGGCTTAACTATACCTTATCCCTTACTATAAACTTCTTTACTAGCTAATAGATATAATTTACTATCTTTTATTAGCATTACTATATAAAATCTATTACTACTTAGGTTAGCTATATACCCTTATAAATATATTTAAGAAACTAAACTGCCTACCCCTTAGATAATATAAGGCTCTTAATAGGGCCCTTAATATACTAAATAAGATTTATATTAAATCTATAGAGGGCTAGGTTTACGCTAACTCTTATAATAGTAAATATATAGTTATTTAGTATAAGCTAATAAGTAGGAAGATAGCTAAGCTAATTATATTATAAGAATCCTATAATAGTATAAAGGATTACCTATATCTCTTAGTTTACCTATTTAATACTACTATTAGTTTAAAGGTGGTATAATATAAATAATAAGTAGCTAATTCTAATAAGGGAATATAGTATAGACTAAAACCCCCTTATTTAATCTAAGCTATAATTAGAAATAATACTTTAAGGGAACCTATAGAACTGCTATTAGTACTTTAAGAACTACTATATATATACTTTAGATACTATAGTTGTTATAGCCTTTAGCTAAATATATTTTAATAAGCAGTTAGTAATTACTATAAAGTATTATAAGGTATTTAGTAAAGAGGCTAAGAGATTAGTTATAAAGTTAATAGAGATCTATAACTAAAAGCAGTTTAAAGCTAGAATAGGGTATAGTAAGCCTTAATATAGCTAGCAGCTCTTTTACTTAGTAAAATAGTAGTAATTCTAAATATACCTTATAATATTAGCTAATATCCCCTTTTAGTAAAAGTCCTTATAAAAGGCTTAAAATATAGTGTTTTTACCTAAGTAGCTTAGTAAGAGAGACTTATAGGTATAGTAAATTAGTGTTATAGTTAAAGGCTTATATTATAAAGCCTAAAGTTAACCTTAAAATAATAACGCCTTATATATATCTACTCTATAGTTTACTACTTATTAGTAAGTTTATACCTTTAGAGGAAACTAATAAGCCCCCTTTTATAACACTTTTAACTTTACTAAATATATAAGGTCCTCTTAAATACTAATATCCTAAAGGTTTTAAAGGTATATCTTAGTAAAAAAATTACACCTCTTTAGTAGGTTCTTATTAAATATTAAGTAAATACTTAAGAGGCCCTCTTAAGAACTAATAAAAGGGCCTTAAGTCTTAACTACTATTATAAAGACTAGGTTAATAAGTACCTACCTTATTAAGGCTGCCCTAAACTTATTTTATTTTTAATAAAATAATATATTTAGCCTCTTTACCTAACTGCCTAAGTAATAATAAAGGTAAAAGTAAAAAAGTACTAGTGTTTTAGCTTAATAAGCCTATTATTTAAATATCTTCTATAAGCTAAAGAAGTATTTTAAATTCTTATAGTCTATAAGAATTATAAAGGAATAAGCTATACTTTAAAGTTCTATTAACTAAGCCTTTAAATAAAAGATTATACTAAGGAGTTTCTTATTATATATTATATAGTTCTGCTCTGCTACTATTAATTATATAGAGTAGTATATAACTAAATAAAGCATACCCTTTTTATTATACTAAGAGAGGCAACCCTTAATAGCCTCTTTAGAGGAATCTGCCTCTACTATAGTATTCTAATTAGGGTTCTATTAAGCTAGGATTAAGTATAAAATAAAAGCTAATTTTAGACATTAAAAAGCATCCTTATAAGCCTAAGACTATATAAATAGTGCCCCTTTCTATATTAAGGCTAATAAGGGTTTAATAAGGTTTAAGAAGTTTATAATAAACTTTTAATAGAAGTTTATAAAGCCTAAAAAGCTATAAACGCTTTTAACTTTAGTTAAGGCCTCTTAGTTATAAATTATAGTAATCTTCTTAGGGTTAGGGTATACTATATATTTAGCTTAAATAATAAACCCTAGGTACTTAACCTCTATTACCCTAAAAGCGTACTTAATAATATTAAGGTGTAAACCTACTTACTAAAGGTAAAGAAGGATTTCCTAAGTTTACTAAATATAGTCCTTATATAAACTGCTAAAGTAGATAAGGATATTATTAAGGTAAGCAGTTATATAGTCCCTTAATATATCCCTTAAAGCACTATTAATATAGTACTAAAATATTACTAGCGCACCTATTAAGCTAAATAGGTATACTAGCTATTTAAATAAGCTAAAATATATATAGAAAGCTATTAGATATTTATCCCCTTTAGCTATATAAATTTAATAAAAAGCAGCGTAAATATCTAGCTTTATAAACTATTAAGCCTTAGTAAGAGAGCGTAAAGTTTCCTTAATAAGCAGTAATAGGTAATAGTCCTAATTTATAACCTTATTTAATATATAGTAGTCTATATAAAACTACTAACTATCTCTTACTTTTTAAACTAAAAGTATAAAAGCTATAGCTAAAGAGAAAGAGGCCTTAATCTACCCTTTATCTATAAGTTCTATAATTTATTTCTAAATTTTTAGTAGTTAGTTCTATAGTATATTATATAATAGTGCCTAAGGGAGCTTTAACACTAACTTATTAAGGTTTTAGTATAAGTAAATATAGTAGTTTAACTAGCTTTAATAAGGGGGTAGTATACTAATATTCTCCTTACTAAAGAGGTTTATAAAGTCTTAAAGCTTTGCTAAGAGCTGTTTTAAGATAGCTGCCTTATTTAAAACTAGTAAGCTTATAAATACTAATAGAATAAATATTATCTTATAAAGGCTAGTAACTATAAGGGATATATTAGTCTACGTTTTCACTACTTTATACACTAAGCTAGTATAAATAAAGCCTAAGATAGCTAAGGTAGGGTATTATACTTTCTATATATTAAAGGCCTTAATTTTTAATCTAAAATATACGCCTACTACTAAGTAATATTATACTATATATAGTTTAATTCTATTATATAATAGCTATAGCATACCTAAGATATAGTTATAAAATAACCCTAGGATTATATAAATAGTAATAGGGAAGGCCTAACTATTAATATTTACCTAAAAGCAAACTAAATATATAATATATAGCTATATTATTAAAGCCCCTTAGACTAAGTTAAAAGTTTCTATAGCTATAGTAATGCTATATATATATAGTAAATAAATATAAATAAGACTAAGCTACTATATAACCTTCTTACTTATAACTATAAAGCTATTATACCTACTATTAACCTAGGTTTAAAGGAAAGAGAGACTATTATAAAAGAGTAAAATAAGAAAAGGTAGTAATTCTATATTTTATTCTATTTTACTATACTCCTACTATAACTAGTTTATATAATAATTAGTGTAATAAGTAATACTATTATTGCTCTTACTACTAAAACTTAAGTAGTAAAGCTATCTTTTTTTAAATTAAAGCTATTAAACTTACTTATAGCATTCTTCTTAAAGACTTTATAAACCTATACTACTACTATATTTACTAAGTAATTTAGTAGTAGAAGATAATATTATTAAATAAGGTACTTAATAACTCTATAGTAAAGGCATTAACCTACTTACCTTTACTATTAGTATACCTTTAGTATTACTTACTTAGCTTATTTAGCCTTTATTAAGAACCTATTTTTATTTCCTTCTGCCTTCTTTCCTAACTTTTCTTTCTTACCTATTACTACTAAAAAGAAAGCTAAGTTAATATTAGTTATCTTTATATCCCTATCTTTATTATAGCTAATATAGCTAAATTGCTTTGCCTTAATATATTTTTTAAGGTAGTAAGAGTTAATATTAAGTATAATGCTATAGTAATGTTTAATAGCTTTATAGTAGTTATTATAAAGGATATTATATCCTATATAGCAGTCCTATATATATTTATTAAGAGCTATATAAAGTTTAAATAGCTTTATTATATCCGCTTAATTAATACCTCTTACTAAAACTAGCTTTTATTTAAAGTAAATATAAAAATTTATAAAATATTTATTAGCGTACTATTTAAGCTAGTTTAGCTTTAAAACTATATATTTCTTTTAATAAGGGTCTATAAATATACTATTAAAATAGGTAAGGAATTGCCCTAAAGTATATATAAAGATATGCCCTAACTTAAAGAAAGGGGCAACCTAAGCCTAAATCTTTAGTTTTAAGTTTTAATAAATTAAAAACTATTTATTATAGTTATTACTAATAAAATTAGAATTAGCCTTAAGCTTATATACTATTAAGCTTTACTAAGCTTAAAAGGAGGCTTTATTACTATTATAAGGGATCCCTATAAAAAGTAGCTTATATTTAAGCTACTTCTACTAGGACCTACTTAGCGTTATATTATATAAGGCTAGTGTAACGTTATAAGGCACTATGCCTATAGTAGCTGCCTAAAGGCGTATATTTTCTAGCTATATATCTTACTATATAACCCTCTCCTAAAGGTACTAAAGTTCCTATATACCCTTTAAGAGTATTATATTATTACCTTAATTTAGATTTATTATAATCCTTATAGTTATTAAAAGGTAAAGGATATTAATTATTATAGTTTAGCTTAAAAAGCTGCTGCTTTTTAGTAATAATAGTATTATTAATATCCTTAAGGAAGAAGGAGGAAGCCCTTCTCCCCTCTGCTATATATTTAGCTTATATATAATATAAGTGCGTAAAGGCAACTCTAAGCAAGCCCTATAAGCCTATAAAGGGCCTATAGAGGGAGCGCTTAGGATCTAAGCCTAAAGCTTAAATCCATCACAATATTAGGGTTTTTATATGCTAAATAGCAGAGCATTAGAATAAAAATTTGTATTATAATGTTTTGCCTTTTAATGTATTTATATTATATTTTTTTGTATTATAATTTATTTGCATTGTATTTTTTTTATATTTTATTATATTTGTATTGTATTATATTTCTATTATATTATATTAATATTATATTAAAAAAATAATATAAATATAATATAAATATAATACAAAATATGAATATATAAAAATTTATTTATTTTATATTTTATTACTTTTATATAGATTAATACATTCCTATAAAATATATACTTTTAAGTATTTTAGATATTTAATTATAAAATTAAAATATTTAATATAAAAATTACAGCTTATTATAAAAGCTTATTAACACTTACTAAGCAATTGTATATATACTATATATAAAGCCCTAATTTAATATACTACATAATAGCTTACTAAAACAACTTTTGCAAATTTGTCTATACTATAATAGCGCTATAGAATTAACTCTAATTTATTTAAAAAGTTAATAAAAAGATTTACTTTACTTATTAACCCTCTTTTTCAATAGTATATTAAGCCTAAAATATAAAAATAGTAGGTAATATAATAAATATTATTATAAATAATAAAAATTATAGCTTTTTTTAAAATTATTATAACTTCTTTATTAATTTAAGTAGAATTATATTTAGTAATTAAGTTAATCTTATATTTAGTATAATATAAGACTAAATATTAATATACTTTAAACTAAAATATAATAAAATTACTAAATTAATACTATTTTTTTTATTAAAAGGGCTTTAAAATATTATTTTATATATTATTAATATTAAAACTATATAAGCTTAATAAAAGGCTATAAGTCTTTTTTATTTAACTTTAAGAAACTTAGTAATAACCTTTATTCTTAAAGTAATAGTTAAAAAAGTAATTAAACAGGTATTTTAGCCTAAAACTATAATAAGAATAATATAAATAAAAGTTATAGTTAATAGCTTTTTTACTTATTAACTATAAAAATTATTATTTTCTTATTAATATATTATAGTTTTAATAATTTAATTACCTATTGTTTAGTTTACTTATATAATAAGGTCTTATTTTAATAAATATAGTTTAATAGCAATTAAAAAGTACCTTTTTTTAACTTAGCTTATATTAAGGTAATTAAAATATATACTTAAATAAAACTACTATTTATATTAAGCCTAAAATCTATATAACCCTTTAATATACCTAAGTTTATAATCTATAAAAGCTACTATACTATTATTAATAAACCTTAGGATTTATAGAGTTAAATATATAAAAAGTATTGTATTATATTGTTATATACGCTAGCCGACCTTAGCAATTTATGCTTAGCTATATCTAGTACCTTTGCTTTCTTATTTTCTAATTAGCTAGGAAACCTTATTAAGTTACTAATTTAGTAATTACTTACTAATTAGTAGTTGCTTAATAAGATAAAAACCTAGCTAATTTTATATATAGTTTAACTGCTTATAAACCTATTCTTAACTATAGCTAACTAGTATATATTATATTTACCCTATATCTTCCTTATATAATCCCTTTATACCTTACTTAATAACCTTTTAATTAATTAACTTTAACCTAAGTATATTATAGCTATAACTAGCTATATAACCTAATAGCTAAGGGGTAATTTGCCTATTTATAGCGTAGTAGTAGCTAATCTATATTACTTAGTAAGTAAGGATAATAGGGGGCTTAACCTTACTTTTCCTACTTACTAAGCACTAATTAGCTAATATACCTTTACTATATTAACTAATTAGAGTTTAGACTTTATTAAGCTTATATTTTTAAGCTAGGACCCCTCTTACTTAAGTATAAGAAAAATCTGTGCTCTATGTAGGAATTAAACCTATAACCTCCCTACTTTTCTTACTTATATAAGAAAAGTGTTTAGGTTTTCCATAACGCTCAACCACTACGCCACAGGGTATATAAAAAGTATAGAAAATAATCTTAAAGGTAGAATTATTATATAATTAAATAGTTTATTTAGCTAGAAATAATAACTAAAACTTTTATTTTTAAGTAGAGCTCTTTTCCTTTTTTAAGATATAATAAATAAACCTTTTTATTAATACTATAGCTCTTTTACCTTTATTATAATAACAACTTATAAAGTAAATATACTAAATTTTAGTATTAAATTATAGGTCTTTATTTAATTAAATAATTTATTATATTTATTTTATAGAAAAAGTAAGCGCTTTTAATTTAAAAGCTTATATAATAGTAAGGTATATAAGAAAAAGGGAATATAATAAAGTTCTTATTTTAATATTTTAATATTTTAAATAAGCGTAAGAAATATACTATAAAGTATAAAGAAAAGCTATAAAAAACACTCTTTACTTATACTTTTTCTCTTAATAAAATAGTTAGGCCTACTTATACCCCTTTAAGACTATATCCTATGCTATAGCCATATTAGTCTCCTAACTAATTTGCCCTAGTATAATATATAGTTTAATATAAAAAGGATTTTTTAGTAATTTTAATAAAAGTTATATTTTACTTTATTAAAGATATAAAACGAATTATTAATTTAGATTTTATATTTTTATAAATTTATAAAATATATTAAAAAGTTTATATTCTTCACTTAAACTTTATTTCTATTATTATTAAAGAAATTATTAAAGAAATACTATCTTTTAGCCTTTTTTTTATTAATTTCTTTTTAATTAAAAGTATAAAAAAGGGTTTTCTTCTATTTTTATAGTCTTTCTAGTTTTTTTAATTAAGTAATTTACTTTTTAATTACTTTAAATTTCTTTTATACTATAAAAGGGAAGAAAATAAACCTAATTATAATAAGATTTCTTTTTTATAGAATTTTTATAAATTAGCTAAAATTTATTAGTACTTTAGAACATATAAAATTCTTTAGAAAAATAGTAGCTAATTATTAAATAGTAAGTACTATATTATTTTTAAGTAGCTAAAAGAGGCTTTAAAATTATTAAATAGTAATTAAATAGTTAAATAAAGGTAATATAGTATTTAATATTTTAACTAAAGCTTACTTTTTTTTTTAAATTTTTTTTATATATATATTAAGGCTTTTATATACTAAATAAGTAACTAAGTGTAGGTGCTTAAGCGCTATATACGTTAGTCGCCTTATAAGGCAAGAATTAATAAAGGCTTTATTAGGTTTAGAATTTCTTAATCCTATTACTAAGTAACCTTAAATTTAAATTTCTTTATTTTTTTAAGATAAATCGAGCTTTATATTAAAGCTAGTTTTTATTTATTCCTTAAAGAAAAGAAGTTTTATAAAAAATATTAATTATATATAAGAATAATTTTTAAAACAATTGTAATAGATTTAAGCTTAAGGCTTAGATTCTAAGCGCTCCCTCTATAGGCCCTTTATAGGCCTATAGGGCTTGCTTAGAGTTACTCTTATATACCTATATTATATATAAGCTAAATATATAATAAAGAGAAGAAAAGCTTTCTTCTTCTCTCTTAAGAATATTAATAATACTATTATTACTAAAAAATAGTAGCTTTTTAAGCTAAACTATAATAATTAATATTCTTTACCTTTTAATAAATATAGGGATTATAATAAATCTAAATTAAGGTAATAATATAATACTTTTAAAAGGTATATAAAAACTTTAGTACCTTTAAAAGAGAGTTATATAGTAAGATATATAGCTAAAAAATATATACCTTTAAGTAGCTATAATAAATATACTACCTTATAATATTACATTAGCTTTATATAATATAATATTAAATAAGTCTTAATAAAAGTAGTCTAAATATAAGCTACTTTTAATAGAGACCTTTTATAATAGTAATAAGGCCTCCTTTTAAGCTTAGTAAAGCTTAATAATATATAAGCTTAAAGCTAATTTTAATTTTATTAATAGTAACTATAATAAGTAGTTTTTAATTTATTAAAACTTAAAGCTAAAGATTTAAGCTTAAATTACCCTTTTCTTTAAGTTAAAATATACTCTTAAATATACTTTAAAGTAATTCTTTATCTATTTTAATAATATATTTATAAACCTTTATTAAAAGAAATATATAGTTTTAAAGCTAAATTAGCTTAAATAATATATTAATAAATACTTTTTAGATTTTTATATTTACTTTAAATAAAAGCTAGTTTTAATAAAAGGTATTAACTAAGTAAATATAGTAAAGCTATTTAAACTTTATATAGCTTTTAATAAATAAATATAGAACTATTATATACATTATAATATTCTTTATAATAACTACTATAAAGCTATTAAATATTACTATAGTATTATACTTAATATTAACTTATACTATCTTAAAGAATATATTAAGGTAAAGTAATTTAATTATATTAGCTATAATAAGAATAGTAATATAAAGATAAAAAAAACTTTCGCAAATTCGCCCACACTGCAACAGCGCTGTAGAATTAACTCTAATCTGCTTAAAAAGTTAATAAAAAGATTTACCTTACCTATTTACTCTCTTTCCTAATAGTATATTAGGCTTAAAGTATAGAAGCAGCAGTTAATGTAATAAATATTATTATAGATAGTAGGAATTATAGCCTCTCCTAAAGTTACTATAACCCCCTTATTAATCTAAGTAGAATTATATTTAGTAACTAAGTTAATCCTATATTTAACGTAATATAGGACTAAGTATTAGTATATTTATAACTAAAATATAATAAAATTACTAAGTTAGTGCTATCTTTTTTACTAAAAGGGCTTTAAAATGTTATTTTATATATTATTAATATAAAGACTATATAGGCTTAATAGGAGGCTATAACTTACTCTTACTTAATATTAAGAGACTTAGTAATAACCTTTACCCTTAAAGTAATAGTTAAAAAGATAGTTAAAAAGGCACTTTAACCTAAAACTATAATAAGAATATTATAGGTAAGAGTTATACTTAGTAGCTTACTTACTTACCCTTTTATTATAGTAGCTTAACTTTTTACTTTTATAGTAGTCCTTTTATATATTTATTATAAAACTATTATAAAAGAATAAGGTATTAGTAATATAGCTAAAAGCTATAGCTTAAAAGAGATTATTAATATTATTAATAGAGTTATAAAAAAGAATGCTATAGTAATAGTATACTACCTTTATAGTAGAGATATAGTAGTTACCTTTAAGGAAATAGCTAAGGCTTATATAAAAGATACTACTTAGGTTTAAACTATATTTAAGCTAAAGGTAATGCTAAACTACTAAGTGTTTAATATTATTATTAAAGGCTTTCTTATTTACTATACTTAAAATACTATAAAGAAAACTATTATAAGTAACTTAGCTAGTGCTAATAAATATATATTTATAAAGGTAGTAGCGTAGAAACTATATAAAACCTTTATATAAGCGCCCCTAATTATAGGTATTAATAATATTAATATAGCTAATAGACTATACTATAGTAGGATTATATATAAAGCAGAAATATTTAAAGCTAAACCCTATAATAAAGCCCTTTACCCTTACTAATACTATTAATACTTTAAATATAGCTATATAATAGTGCACTATATATTAGCTTTATACTATAGCTACTATATAGCTACTTATTATAATAATAAAAGCAACTACTTAGCCCTTATAAAAGTAGTATAGAAACGCTATATAAACTACTTAGATTCTTACTTAGTATAGTTAAAGAGTTATAAAACTATTAATAAGTAATAAACTAAGGCCTATACTATATACTTAAACTAGCTTAATACCTTTACTATCTTAGCTAAACTAAATACTAAGAGATAAACTAAAGTAATAAAAGGTAAGAGAAAATTAACTAGCTTTACGCTTTTTTATAAGATATTACTATAGAAATATATTAGCTATCTATAAAGTAGCTGCTTAATAATAGCTAATAGGAACTCTATTACTATATTACCCCCCCTTTACTTAAAAGAAGCTATTAAGGCTTTTTTATAAAACTATAGCGTTCCTAAGGCAGAGGTATTATTAATAAAAACTAACACCCCTTTTAATTAATAAATATAACTATATAAGTTATATATTAAAATATATAGAAAAAAACTTACTTAATTTATATAGCCCTTAGAGCTTAGCCTAAAACTAATATAATTACACTATAAAAACTTAGTAGGAGTAGTAAACTATCCCTTAACCTAAGTCTTAAACTTTATTAGCTAATAGCTTAAAGTAACTATATAGCTATATATATTTACTACTACTATAGTTTTAAGGCATAAATAATATAGATAAGCACTAATTAATATATAATTATACTATAAAACACTAATATATACTTAATTTACTCCTTTAACTATAAATAAAACTAAATATCCCCCTTTTATACACTTTTAAAGAAACTTATATAGCTTTATAGTATATTTATTAAAAACTTTAATTAATACTATTTACTATAGAATTACTATAAATATATATTATTAGGAAGTAAAACACTACTTATAGTTATAAAGTAGTAATAACTTAAATTTACTATATCTTAAAAGGAAATAATATAAAGAACTTAAGGTAAAAGGGATAGTACTATTAATTATATATAAATATTTATAAATATAGTATTATAGTTTTTAAGAGGGTATAACCTTATTAGTTCTAACTATATACTATAACTTATTTATATTAATACTAAAGACACTAACCCTTTACTTATAAAATACTAATTTAAATAGTATTATATAAATAAAGACTTTATATTTACTAAGGTAGTGTATTAGCTTTACCTTAATAACTTTCTTTCCTTCTTAGTATATATAAGCTATATAAATATATTTACTAAATAGCTTATAATAAAACTTAATATTATTACTATAACTATAATACTAAAAGGGCCTTAAGTTAGTCCTTATATATAATTATAGTAGAACTTTAGGATAAAGAAGGTAGTTTAGGATATCTATAAAGCTTAAAGATAATAGCACTACTAACATACCTTAGTAAATTAAAAGGCTATATTTAAGGCAGTAGTATACTAAGACTATATTATATATAATAAGTAATATAGCTCTTAGTAAAGGGTAGTAGCAAAGGCAATAGTAAGTAAAGGGAGCTTTTAAAAGCTTAAATAATAGGCTAAATTAAAAAGTAGACTCTTATTAGAAACTTAATAGGTTCTGCCCTTATACTAAGGTATAAGTAAATTCTAAACACTATAATATACCTATTAGGGCAAAGCTAAAGCTTTTTTTAATTAGTTCTTTTTAATATCTATAGTAAGAATAAATAACCTTCTAAATAACCTTAGTACCTACCTTAATTTTATAGTATTCCTTAATAAGGATAAATTTATAATAAATAAGATCTATAGTATTATTAAATAGCTATTAAACTAAAAAGCACTTAGGCTTAATAAGCTCTTAGCTAGGTTTCTAAAGATATATAGTAAACCTTTAGCTTATATACTAGCTACCCTTCTTAATATATACTACTAAGCTAAATACTACCTAAAACTATTTTAAAAAGCTAAGGTAGTTATTTTATATAAGCTTAAAAAGACCCTTTTAAAGATATAATATATAAAAGTATAGTATCCTATTTCTTTTTTAAGTATAATAAGTAAAATCCTTAAAGTAGTAGTAGTAGTATAAATTACCTATATATTTAAAGAGAGAGGCGCCCTTTTTAATCTTTAAATAAATAATAAAGTAAACTACTTTACTAAGGTAGCTCTTAGTATTTTAATAAAAGCTATAAAAATAGTATAGCACTATAGTAGAATTATATTACTTCTCTAACTAAATATTTTTATAGCCTTTAATATAGTTTACTATAAATAATTAATATATATAATACTTACTATTAGATTACTTATATAAATAGTATAGTAAGCCTAAGCTTTTACTAATAAATAAAAAGCCTACTTAATATTTAAAGGTAAAATAGCTATTGCTTAACCTATACTTATAAGGGTTTTATAAGGGTCCCTTATATTCTTAATACTATTTCTATTATATATTACACTTTTATATAAAAAACTTAAAATAGTTTACTTTACTTTAGTCCTTAGATTCTTAGATAATATAAATATCTTAGTATATAAATATATAATAAGAGAGACATAGAAACGCCTTAAGACTATATAAAAAGTCTACTAAGAGTGGTCTTAAAAATCTAGCCTTTAATTTTATTCTTAAAAAAGTAAACTTATCTATTTTACTAAAAAAAAATAACTAAATATAATATAGGTTTAGCTTAGTAACGCTATAATTTAGCTAATATAGGCTATATACTTCTTAGGAGTCTAAATACACTATAAACTATAATAAAAGGCATATTAAAAATAGCTTATAAAAAAGCTTATATACTAATAGCTAGCCCTTACTATACTTATAGCGTTTACATAAGGGTGCTTACTTTAGGAATTAAAACTCCTATATATATAGATTATATAAAGCCTTATTATATATAGTATAAGCGTATACTATACCCTTACTAAATAAGGTAGTATAGCTAAAGAAATTATAAAAGTATTTATTATAAAATAAACTAAGTGCCTTTAAGTAGTATTAAGCACTTATAAAGCAATACTATAGACCCTACTTAAGACTAAAATAGTAGTACTACCCCTTAACCTTTACCTTAACTATTAAGTTTAATAATACTATAAATATATTAAGTTAAATAGTATAGTAATAAGGATCTATATTATATATACTATAATTATAACACGCCTTTACTATTAGGCAACCTATTAAAGGTAAGTATAGGTTATAAACTATAAGCTATTTCTAAACCACCCCCCCTTTAATTCTAAAGCTCTTAGCTTAAGTTAAAAATTAGAAAAAGAATAAAAAGATAAATAGTATAAAGATAAGACTAAAGCCTTTACTTATAATCTATACTAGGATTAGTATATAGCTAAATAGAACCCTAACTTTTACTTTAAGGCAAAAGTTATTTACCTTTACTACTATCTTATTAAGTTTAAATTAGTAGCCTTTATTTAAATATATATAGAAAAGATTAGCTTTAATTACTTTCTTTATAACTATTATATTCCTAGAGTAGAATTACTAATATATTACTACTAAGGTAAAGAGAAGGACTACTAATACTTAATTATATAGTGCCTAAAATATAACTATTTATAATTTATAGGCGCTAATATAGGACTAATATAAGACTAAAGAGATATTTATATAGCCCTTAACTTACCTAAATTAGTAAGATGCCTTACTTAATAAATACTTAGTACTAACTAACTCCCTTAATACTATTTAGCTCTTATACTTTAAAAATAATAGGAAATTAATTATATAAAAGAAAAAGGGGCCTATAATAGGCTTAGTAAAGAGAAGAGAGAAGTATAGAAAGAAAGAAGCTTATATATTTATTATATAAAGACTATTAATTATAAAAATATATAAAAGAGTAATAAAGAGGGGCTATATTAAAAATAGGCTATAGCTGCTTATTTTATTTATTTATAGAAGTTATAAAAAAAAGAGAAAAACAACTACTAAAGACACTTTAAATACCTTAAGGGCAACTATAAGAGCGCCCTTAGGTTCTATTATAGCTCTAAGCAGCCCCCTTTAAACCTTATCTCTCTTTAATTACTCTACCTTTATTCCCTACTCTCTCTCCCCTCTCTTTACTACTCTTAGCTAAGTTTCTCTCTATAGCTACTATAGCTACTATTACTAATAAAGTGCTAGTTTACTTTATAGCTATAGCTAGCTACCTTATATAGCTTAGTATATTTTACTTAAAGCCCTTAAAGACTGCTTTAGTAATAGTAAAGGCTTAACTAATGCTTAGCTTAGTATTAATTAAGTACTAAGCAGTCCCTTAAACCTTTTTATATACTTTAAACTATAATATATTAATAGGGTAGTAATAGATATAAAACTAAACTAAACTTATATTAAATAGAGACTTTAGATTATCTTTATCCTTACTATTATAAGTTACCTAAAAGTTAAAAAGAGCCTATACCTTTACTTAGTAAGAGGTATAAATAAATAAAAGCTACTTTAGTTAAGAACTATACTAAACCTAAAGTAAACTAAAATAACTTACTTTATTATAATAACGCCCTACTATATAGTATTTAAAATAAAAACTATTAGTACCTAAATAATTAGTTACTATAATAGACCTAAGGAGGGCCTAAAAGGGTACTTACCTTTCTAATTATAGTAGCATTTTCTTAGATTTTTTATCTATATAATACAAAAGTTATAAGGCTACTACTACTAAGGGCCTTAAGGGGGTTAGTACTAGAACTAAGCTAAACCTTAGAATAACTTACTAAGCTACTACTTTTATAAGGTTTAGTTTTTTTTAAAAATTATTAATAAAACTAAAGACTTAAATTAGGCTTATGCTAGAAACTAAAGGGTAAAAGGAAGGGTACTTACTAATTTAAGTATTAGTTATAAAAAAGAAGAGGAAAGAGAGGTTCTTAAACCTAAGGGGAGGGACCCTACTTATAAAAAAAGACCTAACCCCTTAGATTACTTATTAATAAGCTAGTCCTAATTAGGAAATTAAAAAGTAGAAATATAAAAGTATAGTAATATTAATAAACTCCTACCTTAAACCTAGCCTAGGCCCTTAGTTTACTTATATTAAATTAGTAACTATATTTTAGATTAATAACTATATTTCTAATTAGGTAAGTCTAATAATATATTACCTAACGTAAAACTACTATATAATACGTCCTAGAATTATTAAACTATTAACTAATATAAACTCTTACTAGCCCTAAACTAAACTATACCTAAATATCCCTAATATATATCTAAACTATATATCTCTAATATATATATTATACGTGCCTATTATATTAATTTTTAATTTCCTTTAGCTCTTTTAGTAATTATAGCTACTAACTTAGCTAGTAGCGTACTATATTTTACACACTAAAACTACTAAGGCCCTACCTTAAGGCCTTAACCTAAGAAAGATATATAATAGTATATAGGTTTTCCTCCCTACTCTAGGGTTTTTCTTATGTAAGTAAATAAGCAAAAGTACTAAATAATAGCTCCTAGAGCTATCTAGCGTAAATTAATAATAATATAAAGATAATTAGCATTAACTTAGCCTTTTTCTTAGTAGTAATAAGTAAAAAAGGGAAGTTAAGGAAAAAGGTAATTAAAAATAAAATTAGTTTTTTAATAAAGGCTAAGTAAGCTAAGTAGGTAATACTAAAGATATAATAATAGTAATAGTAAGTAAGTTAATACCTTTATTATAAAGTTATTAAGTACTTTATTTAATAGTATTATGTTTTATTACTAAATTACTTAGTAAATATAGTAATAGTATAGGTTTATAAAGTCTTTAAAAAGAATATAATAAATAAGTTTAATAGCTTTAATTTAGAAAAAAATAGCTTTACTACCTAAGTTTTAGTAATAAAGATAATAGTAATATTACTTATTATATTAATTACTATATAAACTAATTATAGTAGAAGTATAGTAAGATAAAATAGAATATAAAATTACTACTTTTTCTTATTTTACTCCTTTATAATAGTCTCTTTTTTCTTTAAACCTAGGTTAATAATAGGTATAATAGCTTTATAGTTATAACTTATAAGTAAGAAAGTTATATAGTAGCTTAGTCTTACCTATATTTACCTACTATATATATATAGTATTATAATAGCTATAAAAGCGCTTAACTTAGTTTAAGAGATAGTAGTAATATAGCTATATATTATATATTTAGTTTACTTTTAGGCAAATATTAATAAATAGGTCTTCTCTATAGCTACTTATATAATTTTAAGGTTATTCTATAATTATATCTTAAGTATATTATAGCTATTATATAATAAAGTTAAACTTTATATAGTATAGCGCTACTTAGTAGTAAGTATATATCTTAAATTAAAAATTAAGGCCTTTAATATATAGGAGGTATAACACCGTACTTTAGCTATTTTAGGCTCTATTTATATTAGCTTAGTATATAAGGTAGTAAAGATAGAGTTAAATATATTTTTTATAATTACTAGCCTTTATAAAATAATATTTATTTTGTTAACTTTAATAAGTCCCTTAGTTTTAAATAAGATAGCTATTTTAAAATAACTTTTAGTAGAGTTTAGGGATTTTATAAACCTTTTTAATAAAGAAAATATAAGTATACTACTCTTTTATTAAGGTTAGTTAAACTACTATATTTATTTATAGTAGAATCTTAATAAGTTAGTACTAAAGCTCTCTTAAGCGCTATTATATAATATACTATAAAACTAACTATTAAAGATTTAGAAATAAATTATAGAACTTATAAATAAAAAATAGATTTAAGCCTTTTTTTTATTAGCTATAGCCTTTATACTATTAGTTAAAAAGGTAAGGGGTAGTTAGTAGTTTTATATAAACTACTATATATTAAATAAAGTTATAAATTAAGATTACTACTTATTACTATTTATTAAAGAGACTTTATACTCTTTTATAAAGGCTTAATAGTTTATAAAACTAAATATTTACACTATCTTTTATTAAATTTATATAGCTAAAGGGAATAAATATTTAATAGCATTCTATATATATTTTAGCTTATTTAAATAGTTAGTATACTTATTTAGCTTAGTAAATATATTAGTAACGTTTTAGCGCTATATTAATAGTGCTTTAAGGGATATATTAAGGGACTATATAATAGCTTATTTTAATAATATCTATATTTACTTTAGTAGCTTATATAAGAATTATATTTAATAGACTTAAGAAATCCTTCTCTACCTTTAATAGGTAGGTTTATACCTTAATATTATTAAGTATACTTTTAAGATAATAAAAGTTAAGTACTTAAGGTTTATTATTTAAATAGAATATATAATATACCCTAACTTTAAAAAGATTATTACTACTTATAACTAAAAGGCTTTAATTAAAGTTAAGGGTATTTATAGCTTTTTAGATTTTATAAACTTTTATTAAAAGTTTATTATAAACTTTTTAAACCTTATTAAGCCTTTATTAGCTTTAATATAAAAGGGGACACTATTTATATAGTTTTAAGCTTATAAAAATGTATTTTAGCACTTAAAATTAGCTTTTATCTTATATTTAATCTTAGTTTAATAGGACTTTAATTAAAATACTATAGTAGAGATAAACTCTTTAAGGGAGGCTATTAAAAGTTGCCTTTTTTAGTATAATAAGAAAGGTATACTTTACTTAGTTATATACTACTTTATATAACTAATAGTAATAAAGTAAAACTATAATATATATAATAAGGAACTCTTTAGTATAATTTTTTATTTAAAAGCTTAGTT
The DNA here is from genome assembly GCA_018360135.1 of Claviceps sorghi. NCBI lineage: Eukaryota > Fungi > Ascomycota > Sordariomycetes > Hypocreales > Clavicipitaceae > Claviceps > Claviceps sorghi. Next base: position 1,769 of record SRPV01000427.1, on the reverse strand, counting down.
AATAAAACTTTAAAGTATAGTTTATTCTTTTATAATTTTTATAAATTATAAAAATTTAGAATACTTCTTTAGCTTTTAAGAGATATTTAAATAATAGGCCTATTAAGCTAAAATACTAGCACTTTTTTACTTTTACCTTTATTATTACTTAAATAGTTAAGTAAAGAGGCTAAATATATTATTTTATTAAAAATAAAATAAGTTTAAGGCAGCCTTAATAAGGTAGGCACTTATTAACTTAATCTTTTTAGTAGTAGTTAAGGAGACTTAAGGTCCCTTTACTAGTTTTTAAAAGAGCCTTTTAAGTATTTACTTAATATTAAATAAAAACCTATTAAAAAGGTATAATTTCTTTACTAAAATATATCTTTAAGACCTTTAAAATATTAGTATTTAAAAGAACTCTACTTATTTAATAAAGTTAAAGGTATTATAAAAGGGGGCTTATTAATTCCCTTTAAAGGCGTAAACTTACTAATAAATAGTAAATTATAAAGTAAATATATATAGAGCGCTATTATTTTAAGGCTAACTTTAAGCCTTATAATATAAGCCTTTAACTATAGTATTAATTTACTATATTTATAAGTCTCCCTTACTAAGCTACTTAGGTAGAAATATAATATTCTAAGCTTTTTATAAAGACTTTTACTAAAAAGGGATATTAGCTAATATTATAAAGTATATTTAAAATTACTACTATTTTACTAAATAAAAAAGCTATTAGTTATACTAAGGCTTATTATACCTTATTTTAGCTTTAAACCGCTTTTAGTTATAGATCTCTATTAATTTTATAATAAACCTTTTAGCTTTTTTACTAAATACTTTATAGTATTTTATAGTAATTACTAACTACTTATTAAAATATATTTAGCTAAAAGCTATAATAACTATAGTGTTTAAGGTATATATATAGTAGTTCTTAAAGTGTTAATAGTAGTTTTATAGGTTCCTTTAAAGTATTATTTTTAATTATAGCTTAGATTAAATAAAGGGGTTTTAGTTTATACTATATTCTCTTACTAAAATTAGCTACTTATTATCTATATTATACTACCTTTAAACTAATAGTAGTATTAAATAAGCAAACTAAAAGATATAGTTAATTCTTTATATTATTATAGGATTTTTATAATATAATTAGCTTAACTATCTTTTTATTTACTAGCTTATATTAAATAACTATATATTTACTATTATAAAAGTTAGTATAAACCTAGCCCTTTATAAATTTAATATAGATCTTATTTAGTATATTAAAGGCTTTATTAAAAGCCTTATATTACTTAAAGGGTAAGTAGTTTAGGTTTTGAAATATATTTATAAAAATATATAGCTAACTTAAGTAGTAATAGATTTTATATAGTAATATTAATAAAAGGTAGTAAATTATATCTATTAGTTAATAAAGAAGTTTATAATTAAAAATAAGGTATAGTTAAGCCTTTATTATATAAAAACTAATTACTTAAGCTAAAAATTAAACTAAATTATAGTAAAGTATATTATACTAAAGGTCCTTATATTATTAACTATTTACTTAAATATATTAAAAGGTGTTTACTTTATTTTTTATATTAACTTAATAAAATATACTATAAATAACTTACTTTTATTTTAAGTCTATTAAAACCTTTACTTAAAACCTTAATTACTTTAGCTTTTTAATAACTTAAAGCTAATAAAGTATAAAGTAAAAGAAATTTTAGTTATTAAGAATACTTAAGGTTAAGGAGGTTAGTATAATATCTTAGTAAAATAAGTAA
>SRPV01000426.1:0-20088 GCA_018360135.1 Claviceps sorghi | reverse complement strand
ACTTTTTTTTTTTTTTTTTTTTTTTTTTAAATTGATCGATATGGGAGATGGCTGGAGCAGAGTTTTGGTTTCGCGGCGTGCGTGTGAACTGAAGGAGTGACGCAAGGAGAGGGACAGGGAAAAAAAAACGGCGGTCGAACTTCAGATGAGTAGTCGTCGTATCGTCTGCCGGTGCGTCGAGGCAGACTCTAGTATCGGAAGCGGTCAGTCTTCTCCATCAGTTTCTAGTAGCTAAGGGAATAAACCAGTAGGTGCGGTCAAGGCGGTCAAGCCATGGCGGGGGCATGAAGAGCAAAAGCTTTAGCAAGAGAACAAAGAGGAGCGTCGCCTGGGTCGCAGGCAGTAGCGGGAAGGTAAGAGGGAAGAAGGCGAAGAAGAGAAAGTAGGGGAAGAAAGGGAAGAAAGGGGAACAAGGGGAGCAAGGGAGAACAAGTCCATGTCATACTGTCATGTCAAGTGAGAAAATGGAAGCCCATGAAACATACCGATTTGTCTTTTTCCGGACAGGATGTCAGGCAAGGCAAGGGATCAGTCTCGCGGCTGAGATGTGTGGTCGGGTGATTCAGGCCGATCAGCCCTTGATTGACCTCGACTGCCACGCCCAATATATGGCCACAGGAAGAACAGCAGTCTAGACGGGGACCAAGCAAGGCACAAGAAGGATAGGAGAAGAAGAAGAAAAAAAAGAAAGAAAAACAAAACGAGACCCCGGATTTGATGCGGTGTCGTCCGCACAAAAGTCGAAAGTCAACCCTCGGCCGCCGCGACTAGCGGGCGGCAGTCGGTAATTATGGCTCCAGATGTTTCGTTTTGTTTCTCGTTTCGGGTCGAGCCACAACGGGGTTGAGCGATTGAGTCGGGCAGGTCGGCCGATGGGACTAGGGATGGCTGCGCGGGGTCCAAAGGCACAGCGGCTTTTCCTGCCCGTTGCTTGTCGAGAGGAGTATTGCCGGAGGTGGTGTGGTCGACGAAGCGGTTGCGTCTGGTGGTTGGGGGGAGACGGCAAGACGGCAAGACGGCGAGACGGCGAGACAGCGAAACGGGAGACTGGCGGGAGAGACGGGGTCGGTTTTGGCTGAGAAGGAGAATCGGGATTCGGTGGTGCAAGTGGATGTGGGAGACTGGCGAGAGCAGCCGGCGTTGGCTAGCTACCCAGTCCAGGTGACGAGTTGACGGAGTTGATGGACTCAACTGGGCATTGGCCAGTTAGCTTTTGGGTTAGCACGTCCAGTCGGCACTTGAGCTAACGGGTTGCTGGCGTGGCTGTTTAAGAATGACAGGCCGGGTCGCTGAGACGAGCGGGTGTGAGGGCGTGACAGGGTGGAGCAGGCAGGCAGGCAGACAAGGCAGGAGCAAGGCAGGCAAGGCAAGCAAGGCAAGCAAGGCAGGCAGGGCAGGCAGGGCAGGCAGGGACCAGTGTGCTTGCTCAGACACATGATTACGTGCCCTTGAGATTTGCAGCAAGGGCGAATTAATTACAAGATCGATCTGGTGTAGTGTAAGACAAGGTACACGACACCTGACATGGGCAAAAAGACGGAGAAGAAGACTAAGAAAAAAGAAATTAAAAAAAAAAGGGAAGCAAGCAAGCAAGCAAGCACAAAAAAAAAAAGAAATAGAGATATAGAAACAAAGCAAAAAAAAAAAAAAAAAAAAAAAAAAGAGGTGGGGGGGGCGTCCGGCCGATGCAATGACGTGAGCGCGTCTGGTGCTCGCTCAACTGCTCCCGCCCGTCAATTGCCGACGCGTCCGACCACACGCATCAACACAAAGCCAAGCAAAGTATGTATGTACAGTATGTACAAGACCACTGCCGGTGGGCTGCATCCAGGCAGGGGATACAAAAAGGTCTGGTCAATGCAACACGGGCCTTTGTGGTGCTGCTGGATTTGCTGCAGACAATGCACGGGGCGGATGGGTTTCTCGCTGGGTCGGGACCTCTCCACTCGACGACTGCGGACGAGGCCTATAGCAGCTACCAGACGTCACATGGCCGAATCCAAATCCGAATCCGAATCCGAATCCGAAGCCGCCCAGCGTCGAATGTCAAGATGCATACCGGCGGCACCCATTTTTCTTTTCTTTTTTTTTTTTTTTGCCTTGTACTTAATCTTTTTTTTTTTTCTTTTTTCTTTTTTTCAAACTTGTACAACAACGTTGGTTGGGGCAGAAACGCAACCAGATGACTCGTCCTCCTGCCGCGCTCCGAAATTACCACGGCGCCGGGGGTCTGGTGGTAATTGCCACGTCCCCAGGGGCCCTCCCTTCCCCTGGCGGTGGCTGAGGGGTTGGCTCGACAGCCACGCCCGGCGGCCAATCACCAGCCAGTCGCACAACAACGGGGGGCGTTGCGGCGGGGAAGGGGGCCCAAAGCGGGGGCGCCACGACTGTGCTGGCTGGCCACTTTCATCTTTTCATGCTTGCTTGGCCCAGGCCCTCTTCTCGCAGCTTGGACATTTGCTGCCAAACGGCCCGCCAGGCTGCTCCGCGTGTCGCCCATCCATGTCCAAGCGACGACAGCAGGTCCTCGCATCCTGCCCAGCACGTCCCCTCGCGCAATTGCACGAGCGAATGAATGCGTGCAGGGCATGCGGGATGCGGGATGCGCAGACGGGTCCTGTTCTGAGTTTGTCGTCCGTGGCGAGCGGCATCATGGCCCATGGGTTGTCAGGACAATGTTTGGGCAGGTCCGTGTCATCCCGGACGGACATGGCTTTTTCCTTTTTCCTTTTTCCTTTTACCCCTCCCCCCTTTTTTTTCTTCTTTTTTTCTTTCTTTTTTTTTCCTTTTTTTTTTTCCCCTTTCGTTTCGTTTGCCCCAGGGACCATTGCCCAAAACAACCGCCCCGGCGAGCTGCCGTGCGGGCCACCAAAGGTGCACCGCAGACAAATGGTGCACACCGAGACCGAGACCGAGACCGAGACTACACGTGTCGGGCGGCCAGGACGGAAGGCGCCAAGCATGTCGGGAGGGCATCCATCCGGATCCGCATCTGCATCTGCATCTGCATTTGCATCTGCATTTGCATCTGCATCTGCATATTGTGTGCATCTCGCTCGCCATACATGAAATGCGACATGTACAATGCAACGCTAAATGCACCATGCACGCGCACCACGCACCGGTGCCTGATTCCCTTTCCCTCGGCCTCGAGCCGTGCGCCCCCGTGGTCTGGTCGGTCAGCCACGCATCGCACAAGTCTCAACATACGGTATGTGTGTAATGTGTAATGTGTAATGTGTAATGTGTAATGTGTAATGTGCAGTGTGTAATGTGCAATGTGTAATGTGCAATGTGTATATGTGTAATGTGCAATGTGTATATGTGTATATGTGTATACAATACACCCCTTGAATGATTATAGGTGTGTACAAGCCCCACCTGTTGCAGGTGGCAGGTCCCTTCTTAACAGTGCTGCCACTTGGCGAGTGAGTGATCCGTGCGCACAAGAGTCACGTGTGTGCCTAGTAAGCGAGGGCTACGTGCGTGCATTCAATGCCCCGCAGGCTTGCGGCTGTTAAGGCGGCACGCGGGGGATTTTCGGGGTATTGACCAGGGCTTGCAGGTACATTTTTTTGTATTGAAATTGCACTTAGCTTAATGTTCTTTTTGACCAGGGACCATATCATCGCAATTTCCGAAGCGACGCCTGATTGGCCTAATCACCCCTGCCAAGTCACGACCTATAATCATTCAAGGATTGTACTGTACAGTACAATCCTTAAATTATTCTAAAGGCGTGACTTTACAGGGGTGATTGGGCCAATCAAACAACGCTTCGGAAATTACGGTTACATGGTTAGGGATCTAAGGGTACATAGGCTTCCGCCTTATTTATATAGGCTAATTAGTACCTATAGATGCTAGTCAATACTTGCAGCATTATGCAAATGCCCCGGCTATCTCCCCCCCGCAGGTCACGTGTGCAAGGCCGCTAAAAAGAGGGGCTTGTACCTCCTTTAGAATAATTCAAGGAGTGTATTGTATATGTGTATGAAGCATGCATGCATGTCGAGGAAATAGGCAGCAAGCCGCACAGAAACCTCGGCACGATATGCACATAGTCCATGGACAGAGCGCGGCAAGCAACTGGCGCATGGAGTGATGCAACCTCGGACGTTGACAGCATGCATGCATGGACCGCGCAGCCCATTGTGCCATTGTCTGTTGTCTGGGATTTCCCCCTTGATGCTCGTCTTTTCTGTTTCTGTTTTTATTTTTATTTTTATTTTTATTTTTATTTTTTTTCGTGTGTGTGCGTGTCTGCATCACCCCAACAGCCGCACCGCCCTCCCGACGCTGCCCGTCTCAAAAACCTCGACGACGCCCAGCCCGACGGCCAGGCCGAGCAGCCATTCCCACTCGAGGCCCCAAAAATCCCTCCATTGCGGGCCGAGACCGGCTCCGGCTCCGGCTCCGGCTCCGGCTCCGGCTCCGGCTCCTTCTTCGAAGCGCTCCCGCAGCCACGCCTCGGGCCCCTCGCCCCATCTGGTCGTGCCCAGGGCGTCGCGGAGCCAGCAGACGGCGCCGTCGGCCAGCTTCAGATACCGCCCGTGGCCCGGCAGGGCAATCCGGAAGCTCGGCGGCGGCGACGGCAGCGGTCCTGGTGTCTGGCCGGCTCGGCCGCCGCCCCCGGCCAGGTGCAGGGCGTTTTGCCCGCCGACGGCGGCCGGCGTGCCCGAGGCGCACCGCGATACGTGCGCGATGGACGTCAGCGTCGGGCGGTCTTCGGGCCGTGCGTGCAGGGCGTCGCCCGGCGTGGCGGCCGCGTCGCTGGTGAGGAAGCCTGCGCGCAGGAGCTCGTCGACCTGGCGGTGCGTGAGGCGCCCGTCGTCACCATCACCACCACCATCACCACCATCACCGCCATCACCACCATCACCACCATCGTCCTCCCACCGCACATCCCCCGCCCCCACCCCCAGCGCCCTCGGCCTCCTCCGCAGAAAAGCCCCAAACGCGGCCCCCGTCCCCCTCCTCACCACCCCCCTCTCCTCCGCCTCCCCCAGCAACGCCCGCACATGCCGCGTCTCAACCAGCCCCTCGCCCACCGCCCCCCTCCTCTCGACCCGGACCCTCCGCAGCACCCCCCGGCCCACCAGCTCGGCCACCTCCCTCTCCACGCGCGACGGCCCCGTCCCCCCCAGCACGGCAAGCACATGCCCCGCGGCCACCACCCCCGGCACCGACGCCCTGAACCTCACCACCTCGGCCCTCCGCCTCGCCGACACCCCCCGCTCCGGCACCGCGCAAAACATGTGCCCGCCAATGTACCGCATCGCCTGCACCACGTCCCGCAGCGAGGGCGCCTCCAGCACCGCCGCGTCGCCCCCGTCCGGGAACCCCTCGGGGAACAGGTCCGTGTCGCGCGTCCGGGTGATCCGAGACCGGCCCGCAGGCTTGCCGACGCGGGGGTTTCCGAGAATGGACCGCACGCCCGCAGGCATGGTTTCCGTTTCCGTTTCCGTTTCTGTTTCTTTTTTTTTTTTTTTTTTTTTTTTATTTTTTTTTTTTGGCGTCGCTGACGATGGTGATGACGACGATGATGGGTTTGGTGAAACTGCGTCTTGGACCCTCGCGACGAGTCCCGGTCAGGTTGCCTCCCCGCCCGGGACGCTAGCGACGAGCTAAACCCCGGCCGTTCATAATCCCCGTCTGCCACGGTGCGAAAACGTTTCGCACCCGACCCATTGGACCGTTCCTCGTGGGCCGTGGCACGTCTGGTCTGGTCGGACACGGGGCTTGATCAGACCACGTGAGAGCGAAACGTAATCAAGGTCGTGCGTCGCGCAAGGACCTGCGTCGTCGGCACCTCGACGGGTTGCGGCTCCGGGGCGGGATGGACATGCGTTCTTCGAGACATGACAATTTTACGCTTTACATGTATTTGATATCGTGGCTGGGCGAACAGGGCTTCTAAGATGGCGCTGACACGTCTTTGACATGACATTTACATGACATTTGCATGGCATTTACCCAACATATACATGACATTTACCACAATAGTAAACAGGGCATTCAACATCACTGTTGATATTACACGCCATCAACGCCATCACATGCCATCACAGCTTACAAAAAGTCCAAAGACAGGGCAGAGTCCAAGACCCCACCATTGTAAAGACACCGAACCCGCATCCTCGACGCGCCACGTCCACCGCAGCCATGCATTACTAAATCACAAACTGCCGCTGCTCGTACCGAGCACTGTTGGACCAAACTGCATGCCGTACATATCCAGTGACCACCCTTGATGACATCGACTCCCCAAAAAAAACAAATGACAAAGAAAAAGAAAAAGAGATGATAAAGAAAAGAAAGGGAAAAGAAAAAGAAAAAGAAAAAGGGACAAAACGCCACAGATGGTTACGCCATTTTTCACCCACACATCCTTTCCTCCCCTCATCCCGCCGTCGTCAGGATGTACGACGTAATCGAACTCATGCGCTCGCTCGTCAGCTTCAACGATATTCTCAACAATTCTCGTGCCACCTCGGCCTCCTCCGTTTGCAACCTCTTCCACGACTCGCAATCCATCAACCACACCACACAGTCCCTCTCCACCAGCGCCGTCGCCGTCCGCTCCGTCTCGGAGAAAAACGGCAGCTCGCCACACGTCGTGCCCGCCACGATGCTCTCGCACAGCCAGCCCTGTGGCAGGTCGTACTCGGCCCGCAAGATGCCACGCTCCACCAGGTAGAATCCATTCGCCTGCTCGCCCCGCCGAAACAGCGTCGTGCCGGCCGGGTACTCCTTGCGCGTAAAGTACCGCGTCGCCCGGTACCAGAAATCCTCGTTCCTGCCACTCAATCCTTGGAATATCTGGAGCATCAGCCGCAGGGGCTCGTTGAAACTCTGCCACTTGGACGGATGTGGAACCTCGACGCTCGTCAGCGCCTCTCGTGCCGCCTCCACCAGCCGGCTTTGTCGCGGAGAGTTAAAGGGCGGACCAAACGATGCAAGTGACGAAGCATCCGCTCTCAACCCCGTTGTCGGCACGTCGCGGCTCGGCGTCACATCCCTCTTGGCCGAGCTGGCTTGTTCCTGCCCGGCATAGAGCGTCTTGAGCAATTCGTTCTCGCAGCTCTCCAGCGCCGAGTTGAGGTTGGGCAGGATCATGACTTCAACCTTGTCATTGTCCAGGCCCACAGCCCGAAGGCTTCGGCCTAGCTGGCTTTCGGCATCCACCCCGCTGAGGACGAACAGCACACCCTTCTTGTCCAGAAGCCGGCTGATTGTGTTGAATGCCTCTCCTGCGGAATAGTCGAGACCGCTAACGTGCCACAGATCGAGAATGAGGAACTTGATGGGCTTTCGGGAGAAGGCGACGTCGTGCAGCAGCGCCCGAATCTTCTCCTCCACGCTCACAATGGTTCCGAAGAACAGGTACCCGGTAAGCTTCATGATGTAAATCTGCTGCCCGACCTGATGGAGGTAATGATGCTGCGAAGGATTGCGACGGACCGTCGAGCTCACAATTCCGCCATCGTAGCTTCCTCGGATGGCCGACACCCGGGAGGTCTGGATCACCAGAGAGATAAAGGCGAGGAGTATCCCCACACCAATGCCGACCACAAAGTCGTGCATGCCCATGACAAGGACGATGACAATGACCGTCAGGTATTCGGCCATTTTGAGCTTTTTCCGCGGGAGCCAAAATGCTTCCAGAAGAAGCTCAAATCCCAGATCGAAAATGAGAGTTCCCACCATCATGACTGGAATGAAGCCCATCAGGCTTGGGCCCAGCATCATGACGCCAAACGTGACAGCCGCCAAAAGGTAGCCCGCGAGCCGTTTGTCTCCTCCAGATCGCACAAAGAAGACGGTATTGGCATACACCAGATAGTTTTGGATGCTGCCCACGCAGCCGGACAATATGTTGGAATAACCATGCAGCCGCAGCTCCTTGTCGAGGTCGGCGTTGTCTTCGCCCGTGTTCAACGCCAGTGCGGGGACATTGATGGGAACATGAAGGATGCCGAAAAAGGTCAGCGCCATCATCGCGGGCACGACCTCGACAATCGCATCCCAGTGCACGAGCTTGAACTCTGTTGAATTTGCCGATTAGTCTCGATGACAAAAAGACGGAGGACGGAAGGAAAACTCACGATACAGTGTGTAAAAGTACCACCAAGGTTCTCCGGCCGGCGGGCCTTTGAAGATCCATCCTTGGACTCGCAAGTCATCCGCGTCGAGAGCATCAATGGAAAGAACAAATGTGTAAAACACAAGAGGGATAGCAAGAATATACAGGGGGAGAAAGTACTTGGACCGCACCGTCGACTGGCCGTAAAACAGAATGATGGCTAGGACGAGGGGAGAAATCCACAAAAGGAGCGTATCCGCCTGCATGAGTTTGTTGAGCGTGGCCAGATTGTATTGCAGGCTGCCGTCTAGACGCGCCGAGACCTCGAATCCCGTCGCGACGAGAAACCAGCCCACGCCCCCGATGCAGCCAATCAGGATGTGTCTAGGGATAAAACCGACCATGTAGCCAAACTTGAACTTGCCCATGAGGTAGAACACCAGTCCCGTCATGATGGAGCTCAGGGCGTAAGCGACAATGGTGGTTGCAATCACGGCATCCGGATAATCCTTACCGACATTGTCTGTGATCTTCTGGGCCATGTTGTGAAAAAAGGGAACCACTTCGATCTTGGGACGGGCATGTTAGGAATGTCACGAATCATATTACTCTGGGGTGCAAATGAAGGCAACGACGACCAGTGTAGAGGGAGGAGAAGAAGAATAGGGAAGAGGGGGAAAGAAAAGGAGGGGGGGAAGCGTACCAGCTCGGAACCAACAGCACCACGGAAGATACTGCCAGAAGAAAACGTGATTTGTGCCACAATTGTGCTCACATAGTAAATGGAAATACCCGCGGAGCCAAGATGGGAGAATAGTTGATTGCCAAGCGGAAACAAAATCATCCCTTGAAAGAATTAGCATATCCGGGAGAGAGGGGAGGGGAAAAGCCACAATTTTGTGAATCAGGCATCCTACCATAAGACAAGGCGTCCAGGATGTTGAGTAACAGTCCAACAGCCACAGCGGGCAGGCAGGAGACAGGTTCCACAACAACGTTCTTCCAGAGAGCCTTTCGATTCCAGCGATGCGGATTGACTGCTAATTTGATCGCGTGTGCGACGCGGTCCTCGACCTGCTGACCGCGCTTGAAAATTGCGCCGCACCAGTGCTTCGTCCGGCCAGTCTTTTGGCGTTCGACATCGCTCATGTCGTCATGCTCATCTGCAACATGGCCCAGAAGAGGTGTCTGCTCAGTAGCTGGAGCAGCCGGATCGCCGATTTGTCGTGGCTGTGCTGTCTCGTATTCCGACACGTCTTGTCTCTGCTTTGGCTCGGCGGCAGCAGCACGCTCCTCTGCCGACACGGGCGTATCTGGTCGCACAGAGTGTGGCGACGCGTTCCTCAAAAGGTTGGATAGGACCGAAGGACCCGTGTTGTTGACGACATCGTCTCCATCATCTTCCTCTGGCGATTCAGGCTCGGATACTTCGAGAATGGTATGCGAGGCATTGTAGTCGTCGAAGTGGTCGGGCCCATCCCGAGCCGGCGTGACGAACGGATCGTGGACAGAACCTCTGTTTCGGTGCAGGAACGAAGCACGGCGGGAGCTTGGGCCATCCGAAAGCAAATAGCTTGCCAGCTCGGCGGTATCTTGGCGGACGCTGCGGGCATTCTGCTCGCTGTCGACCGGAGCTTTTTTTTTTTTTTTTGTCAAGGTTAGAAAAGAAACAGACAGAAAAAACAAAGCGTGGTAGGCAAAGACATGTATGTATGCACATATACCAAGTCTACATACCTAGGTGATGACCGCGGAGAGAGGCGTGAATGTAGGATCGAAGAGGTTCTCGGTATGCTTTCGGGGAGCCTGCAGAGGTTGAGAGCCGGTGGGCAGAATCATCTTGCGAGTTGGCAGCGTCGAAAGCATCGTCGTGGCCGGGCTGCTGCATATTGGGCTGCGAGGAGAGGCTGGAGGACCTGCTTCTCCAGGGAGAGAAGTTGCGAATTGAAGAGGACATGGCCCGTTCAAGCTTGGAGTGGCCGGGCAGCCAAGATGGCGTCTCTTCTCTCTTGCGCGCGATCGCTTTGCGCTCGAGCAATCGGAACTTTCCGCCTCCCTCAAGGGCGCATTGGCGTAGCGTGTCCGTCGAGCAACTCGTGGTCTATTTGCATGTGGTTTTTGTATTTTGAGCGGCGGCAAGAATCTGCATGGATAATGGTGACAGCACTAGGCAGTATGGTGTTAGGTTGCAAGAGAAAACGCCATGCGGGTCGGGATCACCGGGGGCACGCAGAGACGCCGAAATGCAGGCGTAGAGACGCAGACATGCAGGCATGCAGACGCGCAGACACGCAGACACGTACCGGAGAGCAGAACCGAAGCAGAAGGGCGAGCGTTGGCAAGCTCGTGCTCGTGCTGGACGGTCCTGTTGGTGCCAGTCTGTGGACGCAGGCGGAAAATTGAGTCGAAAAGCGAGCCCACCAGAACAGGTCAAGACATGCATGCATGCATGCCGGCCATCCCAGACAACACCGAGTACCCAGGTAGGTACTTTGCGATGCGGGTGCAAAGCACAGGTGCACGGCGTCGGGTCGAAAAGCGCCTAGTCTAGGTACCTACTTACCTACCTAACTTACCTACCTAGGTAGGTAGATAAGTACCTAGGTAGGTAAGTAGTCTACCAGGTGCCACGTAGGTGCTTAGGTACCTACCTCAGTACCTAGTAGGTCAGTAGGTAGTACTTAGGTAAGTACCTAGGTACCTACCTCCTTAAGTAGGTAGCTAGTCCAGTCCCATACGAGCAAGTACGTATGTACGTACAATATACAGTGGAGCCACGCCGGCCTCTGTCCAGTACAGTCCGGCCGGACCACCTGCTGCGAAATACGCCCCGGAGCAAGTTGAGCCCTTTGCAGACATGGAGGCCAACAAGTAACCACGGCGGGCGGGGAACGGCAAAATGTGGACTCGGTGCCAAGACGTCAACTCTTGTCATATGTATGTACGAGAGCATCGCGAGCGTCCCATCTGTGGCCAGTGACGTCGATGCCGCATGGACCGACACCTCATTTGTCCAACCAGGGGGCCCGCCCTCAACGGCTGCATGAAACCATGCACTCCAGTCCTTCTTAGCCTTGCCGGCTGCCTGCCGGCCGTCCGGCTGCGACATGCAGTTCCAAGTGGGGCCCCTGCCGGACATGTAATGGAACAGGCAGTTGACGCAATTTGCTCCAACCGTCGGCACCTGTCGGCACCCCGTCGACGCGCCCAACGTGAAGAGTCGTCATGACGAGAACAACGGTCCCGCGAATGGCATGGCCACGGCATCGTGCCCGGCCGGACAGCACACTACACAGTGAGTCCTCGTGAGCTCTCGTGAAACCTGGGAAAATCCAAAATCTGGACCGGAAACACCAATCCTGCGTCACCGACACCATAAGACAAGACGCAAGCATCGCATCGGGTCAAAAACACGTCATTCTCGGCACTGACACGGAGCATTTGCCTTGTAGTGGCCAGAGTATGTCTTTTGCAAGGCCTCGAGAAAACCCTGAACAAAAGGGGCAAGGAGAGAAGCAAAAGAGAAATGAAAACAAACGAGAGATGTGGGGGAAACACAGATACAAATACGTACATGGGTATATAATACATCCTGCTAGGTAGGTACCTACTGACATCACTGCCCACCAGTGTATATCTAGGTACTATTCCATCTCCTTTCTCCGTACCACCATCCTCTCCCAACTCCTCCCAACAGCACCCCAATACTGCCCCGGATGCATTCTCATATGTCCCACGTGGCCACTCCCCTCAAAAACCTCGGCCTCGATCTCCCATCCAAGCCGCCTCGTCTCCGCAACGTGCCGATCGATATCCTCCCACAAGATCAAGTCATCCTCCCTGCTGTACAGGCACAGCCTCCTCGCGTCCTTGGTCTCGAGGTCGCTCTGATTCACGGCCCATACGCGCCATGCACCCTCGCTCTGCCGCCCCGCCGGCGAGTCATACAGCGAGTACAGCAGCAAGACGACGCCCCATGCAATCTGCGTCAGGATAAACGGACAGGGGAACCAGGCCGTCGTTCCGAGGGCCATGGCTCGTCACCAGCGCGAGACATTCTTGCGAGAGAGGTGCGTGCTGCCGGGCGTGGAGCTCATGATGAGCAGCTGATGGGGCATGGGCCGCTTGTGTCTTTCCCCGTAGGCGTTGAGGGTGGCCAAAGGGTCCGGGCCTTGCTGTGGTTTCCAGAGGTGAGCCGCTGACACTACCGGGTGTACGCGTGATCCTGCGGGAAACTCGAGACGAAAGGATAGAGGTGAGATTCTTTCCAAAACCTTGATTTAGGATCGTGGTCACTGATAACCCCAGACGGAACGCCAGTGTCCGGCCTTTAGAACGGGCAGACATGCCACGCCATGGGCTATCCCTTGCGAAAAGGCCCTAGGCAGGCCCCAGTCTGAGAGATACAAACCACGGAGGAGCAGTTCGGCCCAGTTTGCTGCCGTGTACGTCTTATGCCCTGGAATAAGAAAAGTTTTCTTACTAAATAAGCAGCTAATAGGGTATAAGACGTTAAGGGTGTTAAAACACTCTAATAACCAAGCCGAATTAGCTAACGGCACTTCCGGCATATCCGTAATAAAATCCAACAGTATAGTGTGGAAGGGAGTGAGCTTGGTCCGCAGCGGCCTCATTTCTCCTGGTGCCTTGTCTCGCAAGACTGAGTTTTCTCGGCAGACGGTGCAGTGCGCAACGTAGTTGCCTCGAGTACATAGCGGAACACAGAAGTCTTCGTCTGCTCTACCTGCTTGGCCGCGCCGAGAAAAAGAAATACTTCCCAATCAACGGGGAAATCCCCGCCTGGAACCTGATACGCGCCAGACAAGTTAAAGAAAGCGAGGATTACAAGCGAGCCGTAACGCCACGGCGGAAAAAGCAGGGAATTCGACTGGATCATTGCCGAACTTGGCGCGGAAGCGCTCATCTGGTTTAGGGACGACGTAAGGGGCTCAGCTATTCGGTCGCTTACGGAATAAGGTCTTTAGCCTAGGCTGTTCAGCAACCTGCAGCGACTATACAATATTCCCCTCTGCATCCCCGACAACGAGGACGCAGACGAAAGACCTGCCTATACGCTTATTAGGTTTTTCTTGAACTATTAAATAAAAGTAAAGATATATAAAAATAATAAAATAAAAGCTTTTTCCCTTATTTTATAATATCTTATATACTTATAAAATATAAAGTATAAGTTTATCTTTATATAAGCTTATAAGTATTAAAAGACTTATAATTTATATTTTATAAATATATAAAGTATTTTAAAATAAGGTAAAAGGCTTTTACTTTATTATTCTTTTATACCTATACTCTTAATTAATAGTTAAAGAAAAACCTAATAAGCGCTAATTCAACCTGCGCGTTATCCACGTTCCCGGAACCTTGAACGTGGTCGCGTAGTTGACGATGCCGGTGCTGGACATGGTGTGCACGAGGATCCGGGCCTGGTCGGCGTGGTGGTGGACGGCGTGGCGGTCGGGAAAGAGGAGGTCCAGGACCGGGACCATGTGGTCCGTCCGTTGGTCGAGGCTGGAGAACATGGCTTTGGAGATGGGTGACAGGACGACGATTTGGTTTGCGTAGGGAAAAAGGTTGCGGAATCCATCGGCGTACTTGGCGACGTGCCTGGGGAGGCCGTCTCCCCAGCCGTGTAGGAGGACTGTGGTGGGATCATGCTCGTGCTGCCGAGGAACGACTTGTCTGTCTTGGAGGGGTTTGCCAGGACGCGTGAAGACTTGGTCCGAGTGGGCGGTGAACCCTGGGAACTTGGGTATCTTGGCCGACATTGCTCGATTTGTTGTCCGGGCGCGGCAAGAACCAGTTGCTGTTGCCAAGACGTCGAGGGCTCGAAACGACTGACAGGAAAGCAGTGACAACTTGCTGTATCAAAAATAGACGTATTCTCTTTTTCTGCTCTCTCTCTCTCTCTCTCTTAGGAAAAAAAAGGAGAGAAAAAAAAAGAAAAAGAAAAAACGAGAGAAGAGGAAATAGAAATAAAATCCGGGGATGGAAAGAAAAAAAAAACCCTCAACGTGATCAAGTTGCAAAATCAGACAGTATACAACATATTCTATGCGCTCCGTTTTGACGGGCATCTTTGTCTATTTAAAAGATTTGAACAAGGTTGGTCTGCTCGGCGTTTTCGTGGAGCCCGCCCGGCGAGCCGCGCAAAGGAGAACCCGCCATGATCAAATCATGCCCGGCAAGGGCAAGCATACTCTCACCACTTTGATCATCTCCGAACCTCCAACGGTTTTGCCCTTGGCTGTCCCATGTTCCCAGCCAGGCGGGATCCCAAACAGCCCGTCCGACAGGAACACGAGACGAAGCGACGGCGGATGGGCGAAAAATCGAATATGGTGGGCCGACCGGCGTTGTGGGTCCGCGCCAAAGTCTTTGCGTTGCCGAGGCTCGGAGAATACGGCAGGTTCAGTCTCCGTCCGAAATATGTACAGGGCGGAAAAGACGGACCGCAGAAGCCTTGGTAAGCGTAGTCTACTGAAAGTAAGTACCTACTGATAGGAGGTAAGTAGGTCTACAGGTGGGTAGGGCAATACTTTGTACCCACTCTGCATTCCAGGAATATAAACGCCGCCTTCATGGTGGTCCCCGTTGGAGCAGGCGCGAATTCGCTCGTCCAATTCCAAATCCATGACTGTGTCATGTGTGAGCGGGATCCCGGCTGGTTTCTCATGGCCGATGCGTGTCCAGTGGTGTTACCATGCAAGTCGAATTAAGATGTGCACTGCGCCGTCTTCAAATGCCCATCCAGTGATGCTTGTCAAGTCGGGCGAGAAGAGCCAACGTCGTTCATCGAATCGACCTTGGGCGGCAACGAAATAAAAGCGCAAGGATAACATTGACGGAGCATCAACTAAGCTTTTGAAGATATCCCTGGGCAATTAGCCTCTCCACATCGCCTTGTCGAACGTAAAACTGGCTATTCTTGGTCAGGGTGATGGCGCTGTCCATGGTTATTAGTCTGGTGCGCCAAAAGAGGAGAAGACGGAACGAAACGAGAAGACAGAAAGAAGAAAGAGACTGAAAAAAAGAAAGAAAAAAAGAAAAAAGAAGAAGAAAAAGAAAAAAAGAAAAGAGTACGAAAAAAAAAACGAAAAAAAAAAAAAATCGACAAGCCAAAGAGGTAAAACACACCCGTATTCGGTCTGGATTTCCCCGGCATCCTTGAGCACTCGCACGTCAATAAATAGATCGCGCGGCGGCTCCAAGCTCCCCGTGAGATCGATATCGGTCCACTGGCCCTTGTACGCGGCCAACAGCTCGCTGTACTGCCGCACATAGTCCTCTTCTTGCGGACTGAGACTGCTCGTCACGGCGTCCCCGGTCTGGGCAGCCCCGTTTGCCGCGCTTGCCGAGTCGCGCACCTGCTGGCCGGACAAGTCCACGACGTCGGAGCCGTTCCAGACGAGTTCCTCGAGCTTATCCGTCCGCGTTCGGTGGTACGCGAGCAGACAGCGCTTGTTGCGTCGCATGGACAGGTGATTGACGAGGAGTGTGCAGGCAACGGCCTGGTCGGCAGCGGGATCGAAGGAACCCTGGAACGGCTCGAGCAGATGCTTGACGTCTTTGTCGAGATCTCGAACTTCTCTCGTCACGGCGCGGACGAGTTCGGTTTGGTATGGCGGCAGGTGCGCCAGATTCTGGGTCCGCTTTGCGTGTTGGACCTGGGCGAGGATTAGTGGAGGATTCGTTGACGATGTTGGAAGGTCTGGCAGGCAGAGAGGCAGAGGCAGGGAGGCAGAGAGACAGAGAGACAGAGAGGCGGGAGTGGACGGTCGTACCAACTTGACTCCCATGTCGCCGTACATCGTGTCGATTTGGACGCAGCGCAGGGCGGCGGATGCGGTGGAGAGGAGGAGGAACAGGAAAGTCGCGAGTCGAGAAACAGACTGGAACAGAAAAGTTGCCGGCTGGACACGCGGCGACGTCGGAGCATGGAAGACGCGTCGGAGGTGGTGGTCAAGTGGTGCAGTCGCTGTCTGGTTCGTCTAGTCCAACTGGTTTATCTGCTTGCCCGTGGCCTTTTGCCCGTGGCCTTTTGCCCCACGACGCTTCATGTTACGACCCCGCCGTGGCCGCCGCCGGCACGCGCCCAAGTCCGCTCATGTACCATCATCGATCCATTGTTGTCTCGACTAAGACCCAACGTTTGCTGATTATCACGCCGCATGCAATCTCGTCCACGCAAGCTCCCAACAACTTTATTTGGAACGTACACATTGTCTTCGACATTAAAGGCCCCATGTGTCGAGCCGCGGCAGCTACCAGGCGCAGCTGATGCCGTGCCAAGATCAAAGGTATTATGGAAACCCAGGGCAAGTTAGACATGAGTTAATTGACGAGAGAATCGTCAATGCTTCATTATCATTCATTATACAAAACTACGAAAAGCCACGGCGCAATCAATCACGATTTTGTTCGTTCAAGGGCAAGGATACTCTGTTGTGCCAACGTTCCATGATTAGTCAACACTGAGAGGCAGAATGAAGCAGCGATTCAATCGGCTTCTTCGAAAGGGCTGCTGTAGTTTTGTGCTAATTAGCATTTGTTCATGTTTCCCCTGGAATGTCTCTGTCGTATTCTCCGAGCCAAAGAACCACCTGCTCTATCCATGTCTCTCTCGCAAGCAGTCGGGGGTAAAAAAGAAGAAAAAAGGATAGCAACGGACGGTGATCAGAGATGCATAAATGCTTGTTGTCTCGTCAGTCGGCGGGTCTTGAGTCCGCCTCCGAAACACGGACCAATTGTTCTCATCATGAAAGTTCCGGCTTGCTGCCTTTTATCTGGGTAGAGGAAGGTCATGCAGTATCGCAACGGCACTTACGCTTTGTGATTCATGGGCAGACAAAGGCATCAAGACTCCGAGTAGGCATTAATCAAACGCCCATCAGTCACGTCCTTTGTCAGGCCGTGAGCAGAAGCGGAGAGCCGCAGTCCATGCTGTTATATCGCAGGAAAGTAAGGTGGAAAAACTTCCAGGGACGAAGAAACGAAAACCAAGAAGAACAGGGAAGAAAATGAAATTTATGCTTTGCGGCGACCCCACTCAAAGCTGCGGTGGATCTCATATCCCAAGCCTTGAGCTGTCGCACGGAGAAGGGTCGGGCCGGCTGTCCTCACTAGGCACTCGTCACCACCCACCACTCGACGTAAGAGCTCCGGCAGCCGCCTGCTTAGGTAGGTACCTAGGTAGGTACCTACCTAAGTATGTACCTAAGTACCTAGTACCTCGCCTCTTGTCCGCCTGCCCGCCTGTCCATTCCATGTTCAATATTCCAATGTCAAGTTGATCTCTCGCCATACCTCAAGCTCCCATCTGCTCGCTGCCTCCGCCATCTACATCTCGCAAAGCCTCTACCTCGTTGCTGGCTCGACAGGACTTCCTGTAGAACCGAGCCAACATGCCTATCGCTCCGCTCATTACTTTCAAGGCCGGCCAGTGCGAAATTGACGTAAGAGACTGCTCCCAGGCTCGTCTGCGTAGCCTGCTCACGGTTCCAGCCGGGTTAATCTGCTCACTCGTTGCCCGCAGGACGCCACCTCGCGACCCTTGAAGGTCAAGCCTCAGCCGCAGCCTGGCTACTTGTACCTCTATTCGGAAGATGGTAGGTTTGACAACTCTGCGGATAGAAGCTCTTTGTACCTCGTCGGACTAACGGGACCAGATTTAACACATTTCTGCTGGCGCAAGCGCGACCAGCCTCTGGATGAGCCAGAACTCGATCTGGTCATGGTGCCGACTGACGCCAGCTTTGTCCCTCATGAAACCGAGGCTACTCGACCCATAGCCAATACAAACGGTCGCATATTCGTCCTCAAGTTTGCGTCCTCGTCTCAGCGTCACTTTTTCTGGATGCAGTCGAAACCCCAAAGCCGTGACGGAGACCCCAGCTGGTTCAGCCCCAGAGATCGCAAGATTGGCGAAATAGTCAACGAAATCCTCCAAGGCGGAGAGGTCAATGTCCTTTCAGAGCTGGCATCAGTACGAAATAACGGCGGGCGACGCGACGACGACGACGACGACGAAACTATGGAGGACGTTGAAGAAGATCGTGGCCCGCAGGCTCACCGAGGAGTTGGAAGTGGCGGAGCTGGTCCCGATGCCACAGGTGGAGATGTCAGACAAGAGGGCGAAGAATCAAGAGAGGGTGGTGCAGACGGTGCCAGAGCGTAGGTCATCCATCTCCCTGTTTGCGTCACGACGTTTTCCCGAAGAACAGAGAGAGAGAGAGAGAGAGAGAGAGAGAGAGAGGAGGGTGGGCAAGATCATGCATTGTCAAGTGATGCGTTGTCAAAAGAAAACCGAGAGGACAATGGAATGGCACGACGATCCGGGGATATACCTGTATTAGTTTTAGAATTGTACGGTATCATTTCCCTGGTCAAGATACAAGAAATGACAACGTGATTTGGGGCTGGCCTACTTTAGACGTCGTAACCCTGAGCTGACTAGCCGATAGGGCTTCCTCGTCAACACCGGACGCCGCCGCAGCCGTGAGAAATCTACTGGATTCCTTGCGAGGCCACGAGGGATTTCCCGGGGGTCAACAGCAGCAGCAACAAGCAGATGCGCCATACCCATCCCTGAACCATCTTCTGCCGACCTCGATTACAGTCCCGCTCATTGACGAAGCATCATCCGAATACCTCGACAGCCTCCTGAACCTGTTGCCTCCGGCAGCCATTGTGCTGGCCACCAGCTCAACAGCTGCGGAGGAAAGTCAGGAGGAACCATCTGCGGCAGTCATCGATGCTGCCAAGGCCTCGCTTTCAGAGGATGCCAAACGAAGCTTGCTTAAAAAGGTTCTGCGCAGTCCGCAGTTCAATCAAGCTCTGGGGACTCTCACCATGGCCCTTCGTGATGGGGGCCTGCCCGGCGTTGCGGATGCACTGGGTGTCAGAGTCGAGAACGGCGGGTACCTGGTAGGGACTCAGATGCCACTGGGGGGCGCTCAGGCAGTCAGGGCTTTTGTTGAGGGCGTCAAGAAAACGGCAAAGGACGGCGACAAGTAAGGGGGGGGGTGATTTAGTGTTTGGGCAGAAGGAGCAGAATGGCAGTATGGCAGATTGGCAGATTGGCAGAATGGGCAGAATGAGAGAATGGGCAGAATGGGCAGAATGGATAGGCAAGACTGAATCTAATCAGCTTCTGGAATTGATGATGACCATCGGAGGGCGGTGATTCTGCATCGTCTCCTCCTCCCGTCTTCCGTTTTACACAAGACTGTCGCATACTTGGTTGAGTGATTCAGCAAGAGTCTGAAACTCGGGGTTTGGGTGTCATTGCAACTATAGATGACGAATGGCGAAAAGGGAGTTTTCTGTTCATTCTCTCACTGCTTGTCCGAGGCCGAATGTGAAGCTATGAACCTGCCATGTGCGCGACCGCATCGTTTTGATTGCCGTGTGGTGTGTCGTCCTGCCCCACGCCCAAATCCACAGCCACGCTCACGCAAATGGGGACTGACGTACTGTAGAGCCAGCGGCAGTTTGTGGATAACCCTGACGGCATTCCTCTCCATCAAACTAGATAAACGCAGACGCAGCGCGACTTTTTTCTTTCTTTCTTTCTTTCTTTTTTTTTTTGGCCCCCTCCCCGAGTAAGACCAGAGACAAAAAAGAACCTCCCTTCGGAGTATGTGCATCGACACTTGCGCGCACAATGGACCTGACGTTCCCCACGGACGTCCAAGAGTTTGACGCAGACGACCGCATATCGTTCTCCAGACTCGACAACAAATTCATCGCCGTTCACGACGACGGGACCGAGTACGAGTTCGATCCGGAGTGGAAGCGGTGGGTTCCGACGGAGGAGGAGCCCCTTGAGGATGGCGACGCGGGCCGACAGACCTCGGAGTTGGACTCGCAACGTGGTGCGAGGAGGCCGCGTGAAGGGGAGAACGGGACGGAGGTGAGCATACTTTTTGATTTGCTGGATGATGAAGGGGTCCAAGAAAAAAAAAAGGGGGGGGGGGGGGGGG
>SRPV01000425.1:0-20095 GCA_018360135.1 Claviceps sorghi | reverse complement strand
CCCCCCCAAAAAAAAAAAAAAAAAAAAAAAAAAAAAAAAAAGAACCCCCAAACCACGATGCGCACCCTCACCCATCAAACCTCGCCCCCCGAAAAGATTCCTCCCCGCCCCATCCCCATGACGAAATCACCCGAGCCGGACCCCGAGTATCTCCCCAATGCCAATCTCCTGCCCCGTCCGGACGAGCTGCTCCTCCAGCCGCCGTACCACCTGCACATTACGCACGACTCGTCCATTCGGATCCAGGGCGGCCATGGGCCTTCGCTGGCGTTCCTGGAGGAGTACCTTGGGAAGTGGTGTCGCACGAACAGTCAGCGCACGGATAGGGTGAGTTTATTCTTTTTGTCTTTTCTTTTCCTGACAAGAAGTAGTGTTTTTTTTTTTTCTGTTTTTTTTTTTCTACTTTTATTTATATTTTCTATTTTCTATTTTCTATTTTACATTTTACATTTTATATTCTATATTTCATGTCTTGTTTTCTAAATTTACATTTTATATTTCCCTATTTCTGTATTTCTATTTCCATTTCTATTTCTCATTTCTACTTCCTATTTCTCTTTTCTACCCCCTACTTCTTCACTACTCCATCCCCATCCATCCCCACCATCTCCACCATCTCCACCATCACATCCATCACCACCATCACCACCATCACCACGTCATCCACTAACCCCCCCAGCCCCCCCTCGTCCAACTAACCCTCACCCAAAGCCCCTTCGGTCTCGGCCCCCTCCACGACATGCTCACGCTGGAATACACCCCCCGCGCATCCTCGGTCCTGTCCGTCCCGATTGTTCTGCACCTGGTGGAGCGTGTGCTGGGCTACAAGCTGGTGTATTCCGACTCCAATAGTTGGCAGTACCGCAGGGACACGCCGCTCGCACCCAATCCAGCCCTGTCATAGAGTCCACGTCTTACCAGGGTCTGGCGTATTTTTCTTTTTATTTTTCCATGTATGATAGGTTGCCCTAGTCTCTTTAGAACCAACAACGCGTCCTTCTGTCTATCAAGCCTCATGCTATGCTTCGCCGTCGACGGCTTTCTCTCAAGCAACTCAACCTTTGCACGCAGCCAGCTCTCCGTCTCTCTCTAAAAAAAAAAATTAAAGAAAAGTGAACAAAAAAAAATTTGTGCCCACACCGACCCAAATGGCGTCAGACGGCTTACACGACCAATTCAGCAACGCCATCCTGCTTAGTCGGTAGAAGGCTCTCCATGCTCTCGCTCCTCACTGAGTCCATGCTCTCCTTGGCCTTGTCGCTCTGCATCTCTAACCCTTCCTGCGCGCCATCACCCGCTCGCGCCACGGGCATGCCGTCCTCGTTCTCCATCATGGCCGCTAATCGTGCCGCCCTCCCCTCTTTCTTCCTGGGAACTGGCGCTTTTGACACAAGGTTAGCAACATCATCGGTGGTCCCTCACGGCAGCGCGTCTCCAGCAGACATACCTCGCCCGTTCTCTTGCACGTAGAAGCGCCTCAAGAGGCCCACGGCTTCGTCTCGGCCCCATCCTCCCTCGATTTCATAGCCCGCCTCGACGTTTCCGCCATCTCCTCCTCCAGGTGGGTAAGACGTCCCCAACGTCCCACTGCCATCCGGAAGCTGCGAAGGACGGGGCGTTGGGTGCGCGCTGGCCGTTTCTCCACCCTCGGTCACCGGCAATGAATTGGCGTGGATGCTAAAGACACCTCCGGTACCGCCGAATTTGTCGTTGACAGCACCGAAATAAACCTTCTTGATGCCGAGCTGTCGAAGAAACGATGCACACATGACACAGGGCTCGACGGTCACATAGAGAATACACTCCCTGATGATTTCCCGGCTGACTCTGGCATCGGGGTGTAGTTTCTGGCCATACGGATAGAGGTGGCCCATCCTCCCGTCTTCGTTGCCCTCGTCGGGGGGTCTCGAGTCGACCGACGCCGTGTCAGATGCGTCGTCGGCCATTCGTGGAGGCCTCTTGGGCTTCAAAGATGTGGTTCGAGGTCCGTGCTTGGGCGGGCACGACAAGAGGGCCGACACCGCCATGAACTCGGCGTGTCTTGTCCCGTTCCGAGTCACATTGGTAGCGTTCATTCCCCTGGCGATGATGGTGCCGTTGTGCACAAGGACGCAACCCACCGGTGTTTCATTTGTCCGCAAGGCGAGACGAGCCTGGCAGCTCGCAGGTTAGCCAGAGAAACACGGGACGACTCAACACCGGGTTCCTTTTCTGTGTTTTTTTTTTCTTTCCGTCTTTCTTTCCCTCTCTCTCTCTCTCTCTCTCTCTCTCTCTCTCTCTCTCTCTTTCTTTCTTTTCGTTTTTTGCCTTGCTTGCTCTTTTCCGGTGATCAGGAGTGACATACCATATCAAGTGCCTCGCCAATAAACCGCAAATGATGTGCTCGCTCTGCCAAAACCGCCGGGTCCTCCTCAGCCGCCCTGTCGGGAACGACGCCCTCTGCATCGGCGGCAGCGTCCGGGCCACCAAGACTCAGCTTCTTGAGAGGCGGCGTCAGGTCTTCCGACCCATGCCTCTCGGGCGGCCGGTTCTCCTTGTCCGCATGGACATCCAAGTAGTCATCGACCGCCATGGTCGCCGCGCGGGTCGTCGTCGTCGGTGCTGTCGAGGCTGGCGTTTCCAGACGAGATGCATTTGCCGTGGGATTTGTTGACGGTGGAGTCACGCCCGGCCGCGTCGAGCCATCCAGCTGGCCGCCAGCTGGCGACAATCGGCCGAACAGTCTGCGCAAGGCATTTTTGGCAAGTGCCAGCCCGAAAGGCAGGAGCGGCATCCACGGCGCGGAAATCGCCCGCTGGCCGCCCTTTTCCTCCTGCTCAGGCGGGGGCCGAAGTCGCATTGGCTTGGCAACCCGGGATCGGTGCCTGCCTCGCCTGATCAATGTGGTCTGGTCTGGTCCGGTCCGGTCCGGTCCGGTCTGATGCAATCGGATTCTCTTTCATCCACCACTGCGTCCACCCTGCGTCCACCACTGCGTCGAAAAAAAAAAAAAAAAAAAAAAAAAGTCTCAAAAAAATCAGCCTAGTCAGGATGTATAGGCGAAAAAAGAAAAAGAAAAAGAAAAATGGCAGTCAAAATGGCAGAATGACAATGGCGTCCATGTCAGGAGATTGGCATCATGGTGCGGCATACGAGGACTCTTCCCGTTTGTCTGCGCCGTCACGGCGCTCCGTCCTGGTTCGAGCATGTCCGTGGTAGCGTCTTGATTTTTCGGGGCCAGAAGATGCGCGGACGCGTCGTCACATGATGACGACCCACTCGCTCGTACCGCCAAACCTTGGCAGCACTGATTCATGTGATTGGTCATGACCGTTTTTTGTGCACCGCTTCAACAACGTTTTATTGCACTGCCCAAAGAGTGTCATCAAATGGCATGAATTGCCTCGGGCACCCCTTGGCAACACCGTCTGCATGTCACATGAGACGCTCCCAATGAACAAAACGGCAACAAAACACTTGTCAGGGAGTGGCATGTGCGCATCTCAATGTCGCTTCCGCACCGCTCTAGCTACAGCGCCTCGTCTGCCCTTTGGCAGACACACTGTGGCTTGAGCCTGTTATCAGGCCCGTTGCGCCACATCTGGGATGTATTTAGAAAGTCATCAATCGCTTCGTGAGAACACGGCCAGTTTCGATCAACCGGGCAAAATAAAAATACAAGCATCCCGGCCCATGGTCTCATGCGCCCCCCCCCCCCCCCAATAGTCTTCCAATGGCGCACGGAAAATTGCCATTCCTCTCCGCAACGGCATTGAGCCACAGCTTCCGCTCTTTGTTTCCTCTTCTCGTCTCTTTTGCGTAAAAACGTTCAGTGTTACCCATCATTTCCGCCGGGCATGACCCTGCCGTCTACGCGCAGACGGCAGACACGACACCGGGCAACGCGTGCCGAGGCAGTCTGGCTTCCCGCGCGACTTCTCCGCAGGATGCCTGCAGGAACTGTCGCCGCAGGCCTGTCCATCTTGATCTGGCGGCACCGCTGTTCAGGGCTGCTATCGAGCCGGCCAGCGCGGTGAGCGCCAGGCTACAGATCGTGGCGAGGGTGCGTGCCGCGGGTATCGGCGCGTGGAGCGCCATGGTGGCTGGTGGCCCGGTCAAGGAGGATGTGTTGCTCGGGCTTACACGGGCGGTTCGTGAGAGATTATGCGAGACCAAGCTCGGAGCATCTGCCTGGGCGGTTCGTGTGCTTGCGCCACGCGTACATCTATGCCAAGAGCCGGTGGGTACGTTGATGCTCGTACGCTCAGCTCTTGCTGGTGCTGTAGGGGCTGGCATGTTTCCATTTACCCAGGCGCCAAGGTCATGGAGGGTCTGTGGACCGGCGGATGCCAACGTCGATGGACCGCAGTGCGGATCGCCTGGGACGGATTCCTCGGGCTGGTATCGGGGGATGTCGTCGTGCTCGAGAGACGAGGACGCGTCTTGCGCTCGTCGCGCGAGTCGTTGGCGGCTGCCGCGGGCTTCCTGTTCATGGGCAGGAAGGTCGGCGTCGGGCGAACAACACTGGTCTGTCGATGAGGCGAAGAAATTATCCGACTGAGGGGGGAGCAATATGCGGTTGGCTGCTTGTGGTGCTCGAAGATCCGCGGCCCAAGGCGAGAGGAGGGTTTGTTGACTAGCATTTCCGCAGCGACACGAGTCTCGGCATGCGCTCCATGCAGATACTTCAGGGCGAAGCGGTTCTGGGAGGCCCGCTCCATCGTTCTGTTCCACCCGGGTTCGCGGCTTCTAGAGAGTTAGATATTTTTGCAAAAAAAAAAAGAAACCTTGCCAGCGGGATGACGTACATTTCTGTCTCTGGCTGTGTTGCGTGGTCGGGTAGCGTCAGGCAGTCCAACAGCATCATCCGGGGCTATTGCAGATGATTTCAGGCCACCGGGTTGCCGACCACCAGGCCTCCTGTCATCGGGCCTCCCGTCATCAGGTTTCCCACCGCCAGGATTCTTTCGAAAAGTTAGTCTCCATGGGAAAAGCAACAGGCATATTTGTGCACGTACATCTTCTAGAGCGACACCACCGTCACCCTGCAAAGCGTCTCCGGATACCATGTCGATGCTGTCAGATGGCCAAGGCGTTCCCAGAGAGCATGGCTCTCCCGCATACGCATACGTGTCCACATAGGCCGTGGTGGCAGGGAAGTGACCGCCAATCTCATCCGAGTCGCCGCCGCGGTCGAATTGCGGTCCGTCAACAAAGAGACGAGACCCGTTCTCGTTCGACGCCGTTGTCTCGAGGCTCGTCACAACGGCCAAGGGCGGCGGCGGCGGGCATTGCGACGGCAAAGGTCCGGCCAGACGGGGCAGGCCGCTCTTTTCAGGGCTGACCGACAGCATGCGCTCATCTTCTGAGAAGTCGGACGACGGCGAGTACAAGTTGAAGTCTGTGTAATCGGTCCAACGTGTAAAGTCTTGCATAAATGAAAGGTTGGAGGGGTCCGCCTGCGAATCCGAGTCGACAAAGTCGAATCCAGGGGCTGCGCCAGAGTCCTGTCGAGAGGATGGCGTGGCCGATTTCTGTGACGACGCGTCAGAAGACCGAGGATGCAACTGCGCAGTCGCATGGTCGTTGATGTTGAGCCACAAGTCCAAGTCTGGCGTGTTCAAGCCAGGGCATTGGCTGAGATCTTGGAATGGATCAAAGGCCAACTCGGCGGAATCCAAACCCTCGAGGCCAGTGGATGAGAAATCAAAATCCCGAGGAATCGACAATGATGCAGGGAACAGCAACTCTGCATTTGCGGGGTCCGTGAGCGACGACAACGGCCGAAAAGGCGGCGGCGGCGGAGGCGCGTCGGACAGCTTTGTCTTCGCCTTCTTGCCGGATTTGGACGTGCTTTGAGAAGTACTCTGAGCGGCTCCGCGCTTCTTGTGGCTGGGGTCGCACCGGGTCTTCTTGCGTCGGCAGCTGTCGCAAGCCTTGATGATTCTCATGAGATGAGCATGGTCGCGCTGCTCCTTGGACTTGGATCCTCGCGAGGCAATATTGGTTACATCGACTCCGTCCTTGGTGAGAATCTTCATGCCTGGCAGATGGGATAGAGGGTCCATGTTTCGACATCTGGAAGCCGATCCGCGTGTCTTCGACTCTCGGCGGCGTTGCGGGGGGGTGCCAGACGACGAGGCCGTTGACGGGGCCGTAGTGGCGCTCCAGTCCCAGGAGGGTGTAAGGGGAGAGGCGTTGTACGAGGAGTTGGTGGAGGCCACGGACGGGCTTGCGGTCGCAGGAGAGGTCGCAGCCGACTGCACAGGGTAGAACTTGAAGCTCTGTCCCGTCAGTCGAGCATGATTGCAAAAGTCCAAAGTGACCATGGCTCGTTTCTCGCTGGCAGCACAGGGGCCGGGAATGAAGGCATTCATCATGTCATCAAGCTCCCGCGACCCAAGGGCAGGAAAGAACTCCAACGGAGCGCCGAGGCCGGGCTGGTAGACGCTGAAGCCATGAGGAACGGAGGAGGCAGACCCAGCAGTGGCAGCCATTTCGGGCATGGAAGCCGAAGATGGACGTGTTGGGTTCAGTGGCAGTCCAGGCTTGGACGATCGACCAAAGCTGACTCCCGGCTCCGTCACTGCGGGCAGGAAAGAAGCTGAGAAGTCGAGCGTGTAAGTCGGAGAGAAGACTAACAAGGGGTTATTTCACAGTCGGCTCAACGTACCAGGGTCTATCAAAGAAGACACAATGCTCAAGCCGTGGCTTTGGTCTTCTCACGAGTCGAGTATGTATGCTCGATGCTAGAGCGAGGAGCTTTTGGCCTCGGGGATTCAGTCCCCGAGTAGCAACACACGGAGAGGAGGACTGGGGGGCCCCGTGGTGAGGGATGCGTCTGGATTCTCAGATCCAACGTTGAGACAGAGAAGTGGTGCTGCTTGAGCTCGATTGCCCCCGGATCGGACCGCCTTGTGTCTGGTCTCAGCGAGTGCTGCAAGAAGCAACCGTGGTCGAATAAAGTTGAAAAAACGTCTTGACGTCAGCAGCGGAGAGTCAGGCACACACACACAGAGAGAAGGAAAGGAGGGAGAGTAGGACACCAGACGTGATCCGGACGGCGTCGTATTTCACTTCTGCTGAGGCACCCAAGTTTCCAACGAGCATCGAGGGGATCGACGGGGTCGAGGCTGACTCTTTCGGCGTGCTCAATCAGGACTAGCGCCCGACGGCCACTTGATTGTCGTGGACGAATGAGAAGCGCCAGACTGCGCCAGGGACTCGATTCGGGGACGCTTCATTGGACAATACGACCCACTTTCTCCATAGCTCGCGATGCGCCTTCGGCGTGGACCCGAGCCGTGTCATTGGTCAATGGGCAAAATGTCTCGAGAGTGCAAATTCGCCCCGAAAAAAAAAGAAAAGGAAATGGAAATGGGAATGGAAAAGGGCCAAATACCGGTTCGAGTTGCCTGGACTCACTCTGGAGCCTCCATCTTTACCCCAGATTCCTGTTGCCATCCCTTTGGTGCGCAGAAGGCTACATTTAAGGTACCGACCCACTCTCTCATCCAATCAAAACGCATATCTAAATTTATATAATAGGAAAAGTCCTAAGGTACTAAGCGTTACATTTTTTAACTATAGAAAAGGCCTAGTAAGTGAGTACTTTAAGGTTACTTATTTTCAACCAATCAGATATAGAATAAAAGTGGGGAGTACACGAGTGTAGCCTTATGCGCACCAAAGGGATAGGGGTGCCTAACAGCACTGATTAATGTGATATCATCATATCCGTATTTTTATATGGTCGCTTCGCGACAAACTCCCGCCATCCCAAGTCTCCATCCCGCAGGAACCCGAATCTCACATGCAGACTCCCCTTTCCAGCCAAAGCCCTCCGTTTCTGTCTCCGGGGCCGTCCTGTCGATCGCACCATGGCTCCAGCCCTCCGTGCTTACAGCTCACCGACCCAATGCGCCATCTGCAGGCCTCTACCACGCAGCTCTACACGGCGGAATACGCGCGGCCGCAGTGGCGTGTGTCCGTGATGGCTAGCACCAACAAGCCCAACGTGCTATTCACATGTAAAGTCCCAGTTGACACAGGCTGGAGGTTCCTTGGCGTAAAAACGCACCTTGGCCCGACCACGCCTCGCACCCCGTAGATGCCAGCCGGAACAAACGCCCCAAGAAGCCCTGCAACAATGAACGCGCGGCCCGTACCACCCAGCACCATGACAGAAAGGACAGCCCGTTGCAAAAAAAAAAAAAAAACTCCCCAGGCAGAGCGTCATCTTGCTGCGTTTTCCACTTCCGGTGTCGTGGACGTGCAGGCAAATCCATGTAGCAAGGCCATGATCTGGGAGCCTTCCCATCCATCTTTGATGCGCCCCTTTTCTCACCTACGCCCTTTCCCGACGGGTCGCGTCATGCCCAGCAAGTCCTCGGCATGCGCACTCCAAGCGCCTCCCTTGGCTGTAGTGAACCCCGGCAAGATGGCATCCCGCGCGTTCGGCCCCGACGGGCCCGACGGCCCGGTTTTTGGGACAGGGCGCGCGGGCTGGGGTGGTTCGAATGGGACTACGTGCTGGGGTGCTTGTCCAGCTGCGTCGGTCTTTCGAGCTGCTTTTTTACCACGTGTTGCCGGGTTCGCGATTTTGGCTCTGGGGACAAGTCCATCGATCGGAGCATTCTCCTTGGACACTGGCAGACCATCGGCATCTTGGTCCGGGACTGTCCGCGTTGTCATTGCTGCGCCACCCGCTTCATCGGATACTCGTTGTGCAGCCATGTAATGGCCGTGTTTCCCGCCTGGAGTGGCATGCTCTACCTTATCGGCATCCAGTCTCTCTGTCGTGTCACCATCATGACTCCGAAGAGCGGGTTTCATAGTCAGGCATATCCCCGGCAGGCGTTTCGGAGCGGAGGGCGGCCGCCCAACGATGCCAACACGACTTGCCGTCATGGCAAAGGGGGAGGCACTCGCCGGGCCAATTTCAACAGACGCGACGAATCCGAATATCTCTTTGCTCTTTACGCTTTTCCGTGCCATCCTCTTGATGCGCGGCCCGTCAGGCTTGGCGGTTTGATGTGCAGCCGTAACGTCACTATCCTTTTTCGACCGTCTCCGCTTCGGTCCTTTCCGCGAAGCGCAATCGGATTCTCCTTTGCTCGCGTCTTCGGCTGTGTCGGTCTCTGAATATCCGTCGCTTTGAGTCGCAGGTCGCTTTTTTTGCGGATCACGCTCTGATTCTCCGCCGGGGCCGTCGAAAGCTGCATCGTCTGGAGAAGCCCTCTTCATCTTGGACGAGCGTCGCCTGGTTGGCGCATGGCATGCTGGTATTTCTTCGCCAGAAGGCGGCGGCTCAATCCTATTTCGCGGCCGTCTTTTTCTTGCTGTGGGGACATCTGATTCCTCATCGGTCGAAATGTTTGCAGGTGATACCTCGGGCTTCATGGTGCGTCTCCTTGTTTGTGCTCCAACTATGCCCGTCAGCTCCGACCGCTCTGGTTGAGGTGTCTCCTCTTCAATAACAACTTTGGTCATCTCTATTTGTTCCTCTCCCGTTAAAATTGCTTCCGTCTTTTCTTTTCCAGGGCTTGCTGCCGGTGTTTTGTCAGAATCTAGCGAAATGTGACTTTCGACGTCATCCATCTCCGCAGAATCAGACAGCTTCCGAGACTCCACAAACGCCCCTGCCTGCGTAGTCTCGAGAGACCATTGTCGCCGCTGTCGCGGATGCTCCGCCACACCGTCTACCATTTGCTCGGGACATTCTGATTGCTTGTCTCCGGCGCCTAAAACACCAACCGGGTCAAAGAATGCATGTTCGGCGTCTGCTGGCTGGTCGGGCAGCCTCTTTGGTGCCAGACCATCGCATGAAGCATCGCCTGCAGACTCTGCTTCTGGTGCGGATGTAGACTTTGATGTGTGCTCGGCTGTGGCTTGCATTGTGTATTCGTCCAACTTTGTCGTGCCGCCGGCATCGGGCGAAAGGTTTCGAGGTTTTCGACCTTCAACACTGCAGTCAGCATTCATGCTCTGCGCATCCGGTTCCGTAAAGGCGGACGACTGTAGAGCGTGCCGTCCTTGCCTCATTTCCGCTACCATAAGAAGCCCACGCCTCTTTCTGGATCTGATCCGCAATTCCGTACGCCGCTCCTGGGGCTTTGAATGCGCCGTTTCGGAGAGTTCCGAGGGTGCGTCATTTTGCGTCGTCGCTATTCCATGTTTTGGTTGGTGCGTCGTTGGTGTGAGTCGCAGGGGTTCGTCTGCCTTGTTCGTATCGCCTCCTTCATCTGACGTCAGTGTCGACTGTCTCCCCTCTCGTAGAGCACGCGTCACATCTATCAAAGGCGTCGATATTGTTCGTCGTTGCAAGCGGCTATTTTCCGTCGCGCTACGAACGACGTCCGATCTCTTGGCATTGTGTTGTTCAACAAGCTCGTCTTCCCCGGTTTGTGCCCTGCGAGATTCGTCGCCCAACAGGTCTGATGGACGTTCAGGCCGAGTGGGCGAGCTATCCATGTCACGCCGAAGCCTCGATGCCAACTGGCCACGGATATGTCGACTCTCTGACGGGCCATGGTCTTGTCCTGACACCATTTCCTCCCGCGACGCTTCCAGGGGTCTTTTGAAAGCTGTGCCTTCCAGGTATCGTGGCTGTGGCTGTGGCAGCGACGCCTTCATCCTCGGCCTCTGTGCCACCACTACGACATCGTCATCACTGGTCTCTCTCCTGAGTGCCTCCTGGGCATTCACTGCCCTTTCCTTCAACGCCAAAAACCTCCGGTTTGCCGAACCACCAGCAGAACTCGACAAACTTAGCGCTGCTCCAAACAAGCTTCGCGCGAATCCGGCCCTACTTGGCGGCGAGGGGCTCCTTCTTCTCTTCCTTGTCGACGGAACATCCGGCTCCTGAGGTGCTCCGAAATTATCCGCGCGGCGCGCCTCGTAGGGCGACTGATTGGGAATAGAAGCCCTCCCCAACGGCCCGGGGCTCGGCACAATAGAAGCCAACGGCCGATGGTTGAGCTGGAAATGCGTCGTGACGACGGCTGTTGCTGGCGGCGGCCCAGCTCGCGCCCTACTCGACGCGGGCGTCTTGGCAGCCGCCACAGCCCTCCGCTTTTCCACCTCTCTCGCCCTCTTGTCCAAGACGTCCGTCAGGTCCTGTTCCCGCGACCCGACAAAGTCGCCCACCTGGACGATGGCGGCGCCGCGATCGAGGTCCAGCTCCTCGTCTTCCTGAAGGTCGCCGCCGGCCTGCCAGTGGGCGTCTCCGATGAAGTTCCCGCGGTCATCGTAGACCATGATCTTTCTGTTGAAGGTGTGGTATTTGAGTTTTCCGTCCTGCCACCTCTTCTGCTTCCTCTTGAGATCGTGGGTGAAGAGGCAGTTGTAGTCGAGGACCGTCGCTGTGGTGGGATGCGCCTCGCCCGATGACCCGGGCGCCGTGGACGAAGCCATCCTCCGCACGGGGTGGGACATGATGGTATTGTTCCCATGGCACGCCGTAGAATATGCACTCACGGTGCTTTCTGCATGTCATGAGAGCGCCAGCGCACGCATCGCGTCGTACAAGCTGGCGTCGTCGGTTGCGTTGTGTGTGGACTCTTGGGAGGGGGGGGCGGTTCAACGCGTCAAGCGGGCTGGCGGATGAACGCGTGACGCCAAGTCACGTGCTTACCTTAATGGCCGTCCTTGAAAATACAATGGGTTCAGGTAATTCCGAACAATTTGCCATATAATGTTAGTGTACAAAGTTTTGGGATTACTTACCACCCGCTGTACCATTAGCAGCTGCTTCTGACAGAACATTCGTGGCGTGCGTCCGGTGCAGAACACCGGTGCAGAACAGACACAGCATGCGCACGTGGGAGGGCACGACAGCACTGTGGCAATGCACATGGGGCAGGATGGCGGAAGCGTTTTCTTTTATTACTTTTATTATTTCATTACTTTTATTATTTCATTTCTTTCATTTTTATTTTTCTTATCCTACTTCCTCTTTTTTTAAAAAGTAATAAAACTAAGAACTATCTTACAACTTTCTTTCAAGTAATCTTCTCCTAAAAACATTTATACAAATCTTTTTTTTTTTATTTTTTTTTTTTTATTTTTTTTTTTTTTTTTTTTTTTTTTTTCTTTGTCTCATTTTCTTTCACCCTTAAACCCCCCTTTTATTCATCTGTTCTCGTCAGGAGTTGTACTACACTCTACCAACAAGGCTGGCCACATTCCTTCCATCATCCTCTTTCCTTTTATTCTTTTTCGTTTCAACTGTACTGTTTCCGTTTCTTCTGTATTCGTTGTTCTTCCCTCGCAATCCCAACCCGCTGCGATGGTGCGCTCCCGACAAGCCACCTACACCAACGCCGTGTCCTGCCCCCCTTGTAGTTACGACCTAGTTTTAATAAATGGGACCTAGTTTTAATAAATGGTAATTGTAATCACAAAACGCCCTTGTCCTCCCAACACGGGATGATTCGGGGCTTGGCTGTCCGGCCGGGGAGTAAGTCCCTGGGCAGCCTCGTCTCCCGCGTGAAGCGGGATATACATGCCCGCATGAGCCATGAACGCCATCCACAAGCTATTCCCATAGCTTATCAGCGTTTTGTGTCCTTGACCACGTCTTCCCTGGCACGGGATGCTTGCATCTCTTGGACCTCCGCGTGCCCTCGTCCCGCCCATCAGGTCGGGGAAGGACGAGGGACCAGAAACGAAAACCAGAACAAAGAGCGCACCAGGTGTCCGACGTGCGAAACATGCTTTCCTGTGTTTTCGGTCTGGAATGTAGTTTGGGGTTCCCGATGGCGGCAGGCTTGGTCGAGCATGTGGATATCTCCACTCACTACCCCCTGAAAATGACGACAAAAAATAAATGAAACAAAACAGGGAAAACACAGAAAAAAAAAACTTAAAAAAAAAGGGGGAAAAAAAGGGAAAAAAAAAAACTGTTATTTCAGCTGCTTCAGAATCTCGCCAAGAAAATCCTCAAAGCTCAGGGTGATGAAGCCGTCGCGGTCACCGTCATACTTCTTAAACACATCCGTCATGCGCTTCAGCGAAATGCAGCTCTGCACAAACAAGTCGAAGCTCATGACGCCCTCGCCGCGCTTGTCGTAAGTCCGGAAGAGGAGTTCCACAAAGGCGGGGCTGAGGCGGTATCGGAAGGCGATGAGCGCGTCGGTGAACTCCTGCAGGGAGATGTTGCCGCTGCGGTCGACGTCGAAGCGGTCAAAGAGGGTGCGCCAGGAGGCGAGGAAGGACCACAGGCCGCAGAATTCGTCAAAGTTGATGGTTCCGTTGCGGTCCGTGTCGAACATGCGGATCATCATGCGCACGGTTTGGAGGTCGAAGGCGGTCCAGTCGCCGTTGACGAGGGCTGCGGAGAGCTCTTGTTCTGAGAGCTGGCCCGTTCCTGGGTCACGGGAGCTTGTATCAATTTGGGGCGTCTCTTGTTGGGTGGGCATGTGGTAATAGGGTTTTCCTCTTCCTCTTCCTCTTCCTCTTGCTTCCTTCTTTCTCCTTTGGGGTAAAAGGCAACTCACCATCCTTGTCTACTGCCCGGAACAGAGGCAGCAGCGTGGGATCAGAGCCCGGCCTGGATTCCATTGGAGAGGGCGACGGCCCGGCACTGCCCCCGGTGGAGGGCTGCCGTTGCTGCTGATGCGGCGACCGTGTTTGAGCCGACGCTGGCCGCGGCGCAGCAGTTCCAGAGTGGAAAGTCTGGCTGTGAGTCGGTTGGTGAGGGGCGTGCGTGGAGGGATGATGATCGCGGGGCGGCGCAGGAGGTGGAAGTGTCTCGTATCGGCTGGGTTTCTGCTGATATGTCTGGGGCGGCGCGGAACCAGGTTTCTGCTTCGCTTTCGCGTCAATACCAACACGTCATGCTTGACACCACAGGTTCACCATCCACGGGGGTTTCCGCTATTTGTTCCTCCTCGTCGCGAAAAGAACCTCATCGTCCAGTTGCCATGTTTTGCTATGAAGAGAAGAAGAAGGAAATCACGGGCGAGCGTAACCAGTCCGACTTACTTGGTCGGGCTCGGCAAACCTATTCAGAAAGAGTACGCGATTAGCATTTTGCACGTGATTGAATACAACATCTGCCGTGGTCAAGAAAGAGGCCCTATGTTTTCTGCTGGTTCTTTTGTTCCTCTTCTTTTTCTCTTCTGTTCTTTCTTTTCCTTTTCCTTTCCTTTTATTTTGCTTTTTCCTGCGCCTGGTCCTTTCCCTGGACACCAGTGCGGGGCACAGCCAAAGCAGAGCAGCCAAACGCCATGCTAAGTGAGGGGTAAATTTATTACATCACCGGCACAAACAAGAGCCCAGGCAAGGCAAAAAAAAAAAAAAAAAAAAAAAAAAAAAAGACGCAACCTACCTTGGCAAGGCATCCGGATTGTAGGGTCTGTTGTAGGCCATGACAACGGGCAAGCGTCGTAGTCGTTTCGTACGTCTCTTCCTTTTCCCTTTCCAAAGATGGCGCAGGAGTGGAAAGAAAAAAAAAAAAAAAAAAAAAAAAAAAGCCACGGAGAGGTTCGGAGGGACCCCGCAAACTGTGGTCGTGAGACGAACGGCCCGGCCTCTTGTCGCCTTCGTTCTTCGCAGCGGTAGTGTTTTTTCTTCGTCGAGAGAAGGGTCAAGGATCAAGGGTCCAGGGTCCAGAGGGCTGTGTCCGTCAGCCTGACAGTGGAGATGGTGGCCGGCACCGTGAAGGTGAAGATGATGCGCAGGCTGGCTGGGCCCTTTTATGCGAGATAGGACGGGGCGGGCTGGGCTGCCTTGCGACTGGACGCTGCGTGTGTTGGGATGATGCGAGAGAGTGTGTGTGTTTTATCTGCACGTATGCATGGCCGGTGCAAGGGCGCGGGATGGACGTGGACGTGCTGTCAGTTGGTCAGGACGCGTCTGGTCCGGAGTGGGACGAGTTTCCACCGCGCCACGCATTCTGCTGCATGTGCGACGACGGGCCTGGCGGACTGGATGCATCCGCTGGTGTCAATATTGCAAACAATACTGCAACGCAGCTTGAGACCGGCCCAGCCCATCGTCCAGCGCCGTCATTGCCTTCGTGCATCCTGCCAAGCCCTCCCTCTTGTCTGTCCGCCATCCACAGCCATTTCTCTCACCGAGGTTTCTCTCCCCCTCAGCAATGTCAGTTCCAGAAAACGCCGCGCACCAGGAACCACGCGAGTTCTGGCTCTTCGGATACGGGTACCGACCCTTCTCTTTTCCTTTTATATTTTTTTTCCTGTTTGACGTCGTGCGCCGTTTTTTTTTTTTTTTTTTTTTTTTTTGGCGCCCACCTCGTAACCGCCGCCCGCATCAGTTGACGTGTTCTCTTCATTCAAGGAGCCTGATCTGGAAACCCCCGCCTCATTTTGGTAATCCAACCCCCTTATTCTCTTTTTCTTTTCCTCTCCTCCTCCTCTTCTTTTTCGTAAAAAAAAAAAAATAAACCCACCTCGCTCTTGCACGGCCTGTCTTTCCTGCGCATGCCTCCCCCAAGGACACGCCCGCTGGGCAAAGGAGGACTACCAAAGGGGGAATAGAGACAGACAAGGTATCGTGGGAAACTGACCGGCCTACGTGGTAGATAGACGCATTCCGGGCTGGGTGACTGGCTATGTGAGACGGTTCTGGCAGGTACGTTGTCCCCCGGTGCGTAGATCAACCCGTCCGTTTCGAAATCCAGTCCCATGCAGAAGACTCTTGGGCGTAGTTATCGTCACGATGATTATTATTTTTTTTTTTAAAAAAAAAAAAGAAAAGAAAAGAAAAAGGCAAATCCTTGGTGGCATATACTCACACCGCACGTAGGCTAGGTTTGTCTCCTCAATAAACGCCCCATCGCGTTTTCCCTCCCTCTCATAGCAAGACGCCAACTTGACTTACACAAACGCAAAAAAACTAAAATAAAAATAAAAATGGCCCGCCCCCTCCGCAAAGCGAGGACCACCGCGGCACCCCCGACGCGCCCGGCCGCGTCGTAACTCTCCTGGAACGCACCTACTGGGAAACCCTGACGGATCACCACGATACCCCGCCCAGCAAAGTCTGGGGCGTGGCCTATCGCATCCCCCCCGAGCGGGTCGCCGAGGTAAAGGACTACCTCGACATCCGCGAGATAAACGGCTACACGATCCACTACACGGCCTTTCACCCTGCCGCCGACGCCGACGGGGTGGTCCGGGCATCGGGGCCCATCGCCGAGACCCTCGTGTACATTGGCACGCCGGACAATGAGCAGTTCGTCGGGCCGCAGGATCCGCAGGAGCTGGCGCGGCACATCCTCATGAGCCGGGGACCGAGTGGCCTCAACAGGGACTACTTGTATAACCTGGATGATGCGCTGAGGGAGTTGTCGCCCGACAGCGGGGACCTGCATGTGAGTGATTTGGCGGAGCGGGTTCGGCGTCTTGAGCGAGAGTGTGGGGGACATGGCTTTGCTTGATTCTTTTTTTTTTTAGAGGTCACGATGTAAATTAAGTAGAGCATTCCCCATTGGCTAAAACCGGGGAACACAAAGAAGTATAGAAAGAAGAAAGAAGAAGAGAAAGGAAAGAGAAAGGAAAGAAGGAGGAAAGAAAGAGGAAATAAGGAGAGATGGTTGGGAAAAAAGGGAGAAAACATGCTT
This sequence comes from Claviceps sorghi, assembly GCA_018360135.1. Classification (NCBI taxonomy): domain Eukaryota; kingdom Fungi; phylum Ascomycota; class Sordariomycetes; order Hypocreales; family Clavicipitaceae; genus Claviceps; species Claviceps sorghi. The sequence continues at coordinate 3,528 of SRPV01000425.1, read as the reverse complement.
CGTCGTCGGGCTTGGTTCCATTATTCGCGTCAATCATGCTCCGTAGTAGAATATGGCTGTTGGAACAAACGCATTACACACAAGGAGGGCATCACATAATTTGGCACAAAAAGGGCCACGCAGTCATCATTGATTTGGATTCCCTCTTTGCTCTTCAAAAAGAAAAGCTCATCCGGCATACGGTTGGGACTAGAGACTTTCCGCGCATGCTTGCATGCTTTTCCCTTCTTCCCGGTGCAACATCCAACGCGGGTAGCATCCTGCGACATGTTTTGACTCGCCAGCGCCATCATCAAATCCTGTCGGCCGTCACTTTCGTCCATGTCGTGCGTGCACCTAGTAATTGAAGAAAAGAATAGAAGGAAATTTTTTTTAAAAGAAAAAAGAAAAAGAAAAAGAAAAGGGGGGGGAAGGGGGAGGGGGGAAGGGAAAAAGAGAAAAGAAATCAGGAAACAAGGAAAGAGGAAAGAGGAAAACAAAAATAAAAGACATAGCCATGCCACCATATCTCATCACGTGTGCGAGCTTTTCTGGCTCAGTCCAAATCGTCAAATATCAGCAAGGAAACGCAGCATCGTCCCAGCAGCATAACGCAACAAGACAATAAAGGTTGCGCTGCAAGCGTGGTGATAGCAACCAAAGACTCGACCCATAACTGGTAAAATCAACTGTGACATCTGGTCGGTCGACCAGCTCCGGACATGGAAAAGCATCATGGTGGGCAACGGTCGGAGAAAACTCTTACACCAGTCTCAGCCGCCCGTCATCTGCATAGTCGGGTATGAAGCCCTCTCTCCCGCCAAGGCGTTCCTCGACGATGCAACGATTCATTCCAAAACAAGGACCGAAAGTCAGAAATTATGGTGCAGTCGAGCTCAACCGACGAAGCCGTGTCTGCGTTGATTGTGCGAATCGGGACGGAGCCTTCACGCCTGGACTTCAATAGCCGCGGCCTCCTGGAGGGGGAGGCTGGTGTTGCTGCGAAGGGTCCGCATAGCCATAGCCAGGCACTCCATAAGCTGTTTTGATATGATATCTTGATTAATGGCTGAGACGCGCGCAAAGAAAAGTAACACAAAATGGGAAAGCAACGTGTGCGGTAAGAATTGGACGTCTTACCTTGCGGAGGCATGCCATAGGCAGGCTGAGGCGGGGGGTATGGGCGCCCGTAGGCGACGGGCGCATACATCTGAGGACCGGTAACTGGATATCCTGGTGCCTGGTGAGGATGACCGTACCCGATCGGTGGCGGATAGCCTCCTCGTCCTCCGAAGCCTGGTGCGCCTCCTCTGCCGCCGCCGAATCCTCCACGAGGCCCGTTGTCGGATGCTTTGTCCACACGGATCGTTCGGCCGTCAAATCTGGGGGTCAACGTCAGCAGACAGTTTGTGCAAATGACTTTTGGCGATCGGCTAGACAGAATGCTCGGTCCCATGATTGAAAACAAGGACAAGAGGAAGGTGACAATGGGGACGGACGACGGAAGCTCGTACTCGACGTTGTTCATGGCAGCTATGGCATTCTGGGCATCATTCTCTTGCGTGTAGCGCACAAAACCGAAACCACGACTGCGACCAGTGTCTCGGTCCTTGACCACGACCTTTGCGCAAAGGAAGGCTCTAGATTAGAAAAAGATCCACACACGATTCGACGATCCAACATGGCGATGGCGACATGTTCTTGTAGCAAGACACAAAGAAACAACAAACAAACAAACGGGAGGTTGATGCGCGCGCGCGGAGAAGGAGACCAGTGCAAAGCAAGACCATGTTGGCCTTGGATGACAAAGAGGTGAAAGAACAGGATGGTACATACCGCTTCCTCGACAGCACCAAATTCTTCGAATTTTTGGCGAAGAGTAGCCTCCTCGGTATGCCAGGCTAGGCCACTAGCATCGTGTCAGACAGTCGGGACTCGTGACTGGGACTCTCGTGACAGGGGGAAGTGTGGTGAAGTGGCCAAGTGGCCAAGAGACGAAGAGGCGAGGAGGCGAGGAGGCGAGGAGGCGAGGAGGCGAATGAGACGAGGAGGCGAATGAGGCGAAGAGGCGAGGAGGCGAGGAGACGAGGAGACGAGGAGGCGAAGAGGGGAAGAGGAGTGGCGGATACTCACCCTATGAAGAGCTTCGACATGACGGAAGGGGGAGGGCGGCGACGCTGCTTTACTACTATGAAATGTGTTGAAGCCCTCGTCTCATCAATCAGCAAGTCGGGACCTGCGATATTAAATGTGCGACAGGTCGAGGGAGGCACAGAACGGGCAAGGCCTAGGTCAACGGTCGAATGGTCGAACGGTGAACATGGGCAGATGATGCTTGGGGCGTCGAGTCGGGTGTGAATCGAGGCAGGGGAAGATGGAGAAGCACTGGAGGGAGGGAACTGGACCGGACCAGGCTCGACTGATTGGACCAGAGCAGACTGGACTGGCTGGACTGGCTGGAAGTCACTGGACGCGTCATGTCTGGCTGTCTGCTGTCTGACTGTCTGCTGTCTGACTGTCTGCTGTCTGCCTTGCAGGTAGGTGTGCCAGCCGTCAAGTGCGTTCAACCTTGTTTGTCCACCCACTCACCACTACTTGGCACCCTGAACCATCCATTCACCACCACATGCCTCACCACTGACCACTCGCAGCCGTCGAGAGCTTGCGGCTGGTCGCGACCAAGAATCCGTTCAGTCCTGAACAGGCAGGCCGCTACCAGCATCCACACAATACAGATAACCGACAACGCTCTCTCTGCACCGTCGACGCGCGACGTGTTGAAGCTGGACACCGTGTGCGTGGAACATCTATCCCCATCCAGGGGCTCTAGTCTCGTCCCGCACGTAGGCCTGATCCAAGACGGCTGCCTGCCTTGCAGCGTGCACACTGTATGTGCATGTCGCGAGGCGTATGGTCTGGTCTGCCTCGTACATATGCCTCGTCGCCCTGCTCGAACTGGAAGTTCCAGAGAACCCGAGGACGCGAGGACGCGAGGACGCGGGCATGCGAGCATGTGGGGGTGCCAAAATCCAGAGTCCAGCCCAGCCAGACGTGCCAGACGTGCCAGACGTGTGCCCGGTGAAGGCAGCCTCGTTGCCAATTGGCCGGCAAGGCCGCTCGTCCAGATGTCAACCGCTCATGTACGCACCTGCCTTTGCACCTGCCTTTGCACCTGCCTTTGCACCTGCCTCTCACAGTCCAGAGTCGCCGTGCTCGCCCTGAACACACGCACAGTCTGGTCTGCACATAGTAGGTACTTGTGTGGTCAATATTGAATGGTACCATGGCAACTCATACCAAGTCGTAGACTCCTTCCCACCTTGTACCGATGCTGGCCGCAGACTCCCTGGTCAGAGGCACGTGGACGGCCTATACATGTACATACGTGCGTATACATACTACCTAAGTACTACCCAGGAGGTAGGTCTAAGTACCTAGGTACTTGGTTAGGCACCTAATGTACAGTACAATCCCTGAATGATTTTACACCCAATACCTGCCCCACTGCCTCCACTAAGCTCCACCTTAGGTACTAAAATTAGTATATAT
>SRPV01000424.1:0-20099 GCA_018360135.1 Claviceps sorghi | reverse complement strand
AAAAAAAAAAAAAAAAAAAGGAAAGGAAAGGAAAGGAAAGGAAAGGGAAAAAAAAAGAAAAGAAAAAGAAAAGAAAAACATGTCATGGTCATGAGAGAAAGAACAGACATGAATCGATGAGCCTGCACACCCGCAATTTCCACGGGCTGGCGTCGCTGGGACCGTGCATTTGCTGGGCAACTGCCTGCCGACGAGATTCGAGGACAGTGCCGCGCAGTGTGTCTGGTGGTGTCTGGTGTTGTCTGGTTGTCTGGCTGGCCTGCATGCGGTGTTGCATTAACCGTGCATTAACGCACCTTCAAGTGCCCTTTCAAGTGGGCGGTCTAATTTGTCTGCGCTCCTGCTCAAGGCGCTACTGCGCAGGTCGGGACCATCCAACCGTTCCAAGCTGGAGGCCACACGCATCAATCCCATATGCCACACCTGCCACACCTGCCACACATGTCCCCTCCCACCCGACACACATCCCATCCCATCCCATCCATCCCACACATGCATCCGTGATCCATCCCGACGAGTCCACAAAAAATAACAGTCCGCATCCACATCCACATCCACATCCACATCCACGTCCACGTCCGCGTCCCACGTCCGCGTCCACGTCCACGAAACCGACCAGCGAGAGACAGATCTCGTGTGTGGCCTGGTCCTTCCCTGTCTGCCCGTCTCTGCCTGTCTGACTTGTTTGCGCGACTGCATTGCCTCTTGGTTTGGCCTGGCTTGGTCTGCTTCGTATGCTTCGTCTTCGTCTTCGTCTTCGTCTTCTTCTTCTTCTTCTTCTTCGCCCTTCTCGCCCTTTTCCCCCGAGCCGCGTCTCTGCTCGGCCGGGCACCGGAGACCTGACCTGACCTGACCTGACCTGACCTGTCCTATCCTGTCCATTCCTCCTCGACAAGCTCTGTTCCTCATTCCTCCATCACGCCAATCCACGCCACGCCAGCAACCCGCGCCACGCCGGCAACCCTCGCCAGCAGCCATCGCCAGCAAACCCTCGTCCGCCCGCGCCCGGCCCATCGCCAGCGGCGTCGTTAGCAGCCTCGCCAGCAGTCGCCAGCAATCGCCGACACCATCGCCGGCGCCGTCGTCGACCGGCACTGGCCTTGACGGACCCTTCTTGGCCTCGGGCCTTCTGCCTCTGCCTCTGCCTCTGCCTCTGCCTCTGCCTCTGCTCCGCAACACCTCCTGCTCCGGTCCCTCGACAGGGTTTCTCTCCTCGCCCGCGCGAGCGCACCGCTCTGCAGGCAGACGCAGACGGGCAAGCCCAAGCAGACGCGGACAGAGCCCTCGGCCCGACGATGCCAGCGCGCCTGGACGTCATCGTCGTGTCGTCCTCGTCGACAACTAAGAATGCTTGCCCGCCGGCCCAGCTGCTGCAAGTAGACAAGTAGAAGCCTGCAACACCACGATGCAGACGGTTCCCAGCGTAAGTGCATTTCCTCTCCTGCTTCAATGTTCTCTCCTCCTGCCACTGGCCGCTGCCGCTGCCGCTTCCGCTGCTTGCTGCCGCCGCCGCCAATGCCCATGCCCGAGCCCGCGCCGCCCGAGCTTGACATGGCAGCACGCCCTGCCTTGACCCCATTCATATGCTTTTTACGCTTGCTTATATCCCCACACCTCACACACATGTACATCCACACACACATACACACGCGCATGTACATCCACACAAACACACACGCACACATACAGACAAGCTTTGGACTATCATGCACATCACGCACCTCACACACACACACACACACACCAAGCCCTTTGTATCACAACGCCTCGTTCCGCCAACATGGTTCAAGACTCGAAACTCAAAACTCAAAAAAAAAAAAAAAAAAAAAAAAAAAAAAAAAAAAAAAAAAAAAAAAAAAAAGCAAAAAAAAGAAACAAGGAAAAAAAAAAAAAACTCCACCTCTCCTGCCTCCCGCCCCTTTCCCAACTTCTTCCTCCCCCCTCTTGTTCCTTTGTTCCTTCTTTCCATATGAAAGGCTCCTCCCCTGAGCCCAAAATCCCACACCCAACATTCCAATGCCGTAGTGTGTTGGCCCTATCTGTGCTTCATACTCACTATCTGTGCCATTGGTTTCTAATCTCGCCTTGGCTTGGAATATTCTAGCTTGTTGGGACTGGCACTGCCATTGCCGCAGCAGCCAGTGGTCTGGTTTTTGGCCAACCTGCCAACCAGAGCCACAAGATCCAGTATCACGAGATCCCGACTACTGCTCGCGCCAAAGTCCGAGCCCATAAAAGGACACAATCAACTGATCAGGTCCTGCCCACGCATTCGGCCTTGTACTCAAGGATATCGATTCTCCCCTCACGGCGACCTGCTACCAGCTCCGCAGCGACAGGCTCAGTTGGACGTGAACTCCATGCAGTAGCTGCCTCGTCACATCAAACAAGTCGTCCACCGCTTTCTCGCCGACAACGACCCCCTAACCCGCACGTGTCTCCGCCCACCACGTCCAGCAGATACCCACCCGTTGCTGAAGACCCCTGGAATTTGTCGTCTGGTGTTGCCGTCAGAGAAGAGTCCAAGGAACCGACATCGCGGCCAAACTCGTGGTTCAGGCGCTTGTCAATCCGCCCACTGTCTCAGCACGGAAGTTCCGAATCCAGCATCGTGGCAGACTCGACTTCCTTCACCATCTCACATGGCTCCTCCGCTCCCATACTATCTCGATCCCTGTCTGCCTCAAAACCTTTGTCGCCCAACAAACTAGTCAAGCGGTCGCTTTCCAGGCACAAGCAAACCGAAGACAGTCTACCGAACCGTCGATCCAAAGGCCCCCTGCCCAGTCTTCGCCGACCGGCCACGAGTCACCAGCGGTCAGCCACACTGCAACAGTTCCGAGCCGATATTGACGTCGCGGGTCTCAGTCCGCATCTAAAGTACTCGTTTGACGATCCGATCGCGCCGGAGCAGCTTCTCGGGGCGTCCCCAATCGAAGACGTCTACCAGGACCATCGTACTCGCCGTGCCACAAGTAAGCTTGGCTGGACATCGTTCTTCCACAACAAGAGGCGTGAAATCGACACAAGGGCGAAGTCTCGGAGTCGCGTCAGCCGTCACGGTGATGCAGCGGCAGATGCAGCAGCACCTGCTTTCCGGGGCAAGAGCGCCATTTCAAAACGCGTACATATATTTCCAGGAAGCGGCCGGTCTCGCGGCGCAGAAGCATATCTGGTGAAACCACAAACGGTAACGCCCCCATCGACAATGAACGGCTCGCTTGTTCCATGTCACCCGGACGAGGGAGCCGGTGGCAGCAAAGGCCGCCGCGCCAAGGACGGTATGCATTCTGCTTCGCGGTTGGAAGTGGCCGCCGAAGAGGCCCCAGCAGGTCGGACCAGGAGATCATTTTCTTGCAGCTTCGCGGACACGGAAGCCTGGACGTCAAAATCGACAGCCCAGGGAAACTCGCGGGCAGCCAAGGCGGGTGCCACGGCGCGCGAGTGCGGCATCGACCACGGTAGCGACCATCAGCGGCTTGCGTCGGCGCTCAACGTGCCCTTCGCGGTGGGCCCCTTCCAAGACGGCCCAACCACTATGATGAACATGCACAAGCAGTCTCCCAAGGCGCCGCGCGTCATCCATCATCACGCCGACCGGACGGCCTTGGCGCCAAATCCAGCCGCTGCCGGTCCGCCGCGCCCGCATGCTCATGCAGCGCCCAGGAGCGACGCATCCCCCCTGCCGGCCCCGCTCGCCAATCTCGCAGGGCGTCATGCCGACTGGTCGGCGTCCGCAAGACTGACGAGTCCCGCGGCGACGGGCGGGGCCTCTTTTTCAACGCGACCGGGTCGGCCGTCGGCGAGCACATCGACTTGTGCCAGCGCGGCCGTGTCGCAGCGCAGGGGTTCCCATTACGAACGATTCTATACCCTGGATGGCTTGGACGGCGATGCGCGCGACCTGAACTCGGGTGACGACGATGACACGGATGTCAAGAGTGATGCGTTTGATTCTGTGCGCACCATGGGCTCCGGTCGTGCTAGGGCGGTGGAAACACCCGTGGAATCCGTCTATGACGAGACGCCTCCCAGCACAGGAGGCAACAAGAAATCCAAGCGCTCGTCTGTCCAGGATATCGTGGACCGCCCATGGAACGAGAACAGTAGGATAATGGAGGAGGACGAGATGGGTGCAACGCCTGGTCGGACAGCACAGAACAAACAGCCCGGACGAGAGCGCAAGGACGACGCTCGACTTGGTTTGGAACCTTCATCATGTCCATTTCGGTCTGCTCGACAAACTCCAGATGACGTTGATCGATTCTCCCTGGATGATGACGGCTTTGACGAGGACTGGACTCGAGACGACGATGATGCGCTATTTAAAGCTCTGTCGTTGACCTCAAAAGGCAACTCGCACAAGTCGGCCGGCGACGCCAACATCCATTCCAACGTTCAACTCGTCCTGGCCAGCATCGAAGGCAACTCGGCGGCGGCATGTTCCAAAAAAGCCGGTCTGGCGCGTCCCAGTCCCGAACGCACTGTCGGCAATCTCTTTGACTGGAGCGAGCCGCCCGCTCACGACAAGCTGAATCCAGCAGGAGGTGCTCCACGACCCCAGACCTCGTACAGCAAGCAGCTGGGCGACTCTCGTGGCGGGCGGTCTGTTGTGCGCAAAGGTCCGGTGCCGACGCATGTGCGGAGCCAAAGCGTACCGATTGTGCATGAGGGTGTAGAAGACGTCAAGCTCGCGGGGCCCAAGTACAGCACATGGGGCCTCGGAACTAAAACGGTAAGCGAGGACTGGGACGAAGATTTCGAGTTTTCTGGCGACAACATTGGTGGACCCGACGGCCAGGACAACCGTGACCTATTCGCCGTTCCCGAATCCATTCGCGCATCCCAGCCTAGTGTCAAGGCACATTCCGGTCAAATCCGAGAGTTTTCACTCCTGGTCAACGATCTCAAGCGTCTCTGTCGCCACGGCCGAGAGCTGAATATGCTGAACGGTGATGAGAAGTCGGCATGGAAAGAGGCCGAAGGCATTATCGCCCTGGCTTCTCCGGACGAGGATCATGTCCGCGACAATAATGATGATGATGATGATGATGATGATGACGACGACGACAACGACGACAACGACAACGACGACGACGACGATAAAATCAATAACGATGATGATGAATCCGGATCCTCGGTGTACGTGGACGCCTTCGAGCTCAGCAGTGGCCCTTCGGTACAAGAGAGAGGCTTTGACCTGCCCGTCGGGATGCTGGAGGCAGCGCTGGAGCGTAATGAACCGGCCATGTCTAAGACGGCTGTCGTTCGTGATCGCCCATCGCCACGAAGAAGATGCGTTTTCTCTTCCGACGATGACATGTTTGGACCCAACTGGCCCTTGACGGAAGACCACTGTCGCTCCAATCGTCCCAGCCGACCTCGAACGCCCGAGAACCAGTCGAACAAGCCCCACGATGTGAGCGTCATCGTGCGGTCTGTTGTGGAGACGATGCAGAAACGTGCCCTCATGCCCTCGGGCGAGTCTGGTGGCTCACGAGGCGCTCAGAATAGGAGCTACAACGGCACGAATCGGATGCACTTCGATACCAATAGCTTAAAGGCGCTGGTCAGACGGGCCGGCGAGCTCCGCGACGTCCTGGCGGACATGATCCGAAAGGCGGACCAGTTGACGCAGAGTCCTATCACGACGCCTCGGCATGAAAAACACGTCAACTCAAGCCCGGCCTTTACGCGTGTTTTCGATGACCCAGACCCCAGTCCGGGTCGACGAACAGCGAGGACACGCGACAATGGCGCTGCTGTCGCCGAATATCCCTCGGCTGACCAGTCATCCCCTTCGAGTATTGGCCGTCGCGTCCCGCTGATGACTGTCAACTAGTGGACCGTGCGACACCATCCTCTCTGACCTTCTCAACACGGTTCAAATCCCAGCGGCCAGAAAGAGTCATGTCGATGCACCCCGCAGCTTATTCAAGGCAAAACGAAGAAGAAGAAGGACAAGAAGAAGAAGAAGAAGAAGAAGAAGACGGCGGCAGAAGCGGAAACGGACAAGTGTTGCTTTTGCGTGAAGCTACCCACCTTTTTTCTCTTCCTTTTTCTTTCTGTTTCCATTTGCTAGCGACAGTGTCTTTTCACGGGGCTTTTCTGGTTGTCAGGCATGATTAATGTGCTTCATCAGATTTATTCGACTTCAGATTTATGATAAAAAGCGCTATCCGACTCTGGTGTTCCCACAGCAGCGAGAATACGAATACTTGCAACGTTCATTTTTGAACTTGCTGTAGAAGGGTTTTTGCGTACCAGCTCATTGAAAATCCAAGGGATAAAAATGGCTGTGGCAAATATTTCATTTGTTAGCATTCTCATTTGTAATGAAGGCCGCTCATATCGCCGCCATGATGTCTGCGGATACGTCCAGAGAAGTACGATGACAAGTGGATATGAAGAAATGACAGCCTCACCTTGAGTGAGCAGAAGGATTTATTGAAAAGAAAAAAAAGGGGGGGAAAGAATCAACCTGGGGAGAATTGGCAGTTTGATGCCAAGAGCGCGCTGGTTGGGATCCCTGAAAGCAAGGCAAGCGAAAAGGGAAAACTACACGTCGAGGCGTCTGGGGGGATAGAGTGACGTTTTGCGTCCCGCCCCCACAACAAGACGATATGTCATTGACGACGAAAAGACGTGAAGAAGGCAACGCAGGGCACGACGAACAGAAAGATGAGCCGACGAGGCCCAAACACCAACAAACGACTTTCCAGAGGAAACGAGAAAACAAGGAAAAAAAGAACACACACATAAAAAAAAGAAAGGAAAAGAAAAAACCTGGAAATCAAGCATAAAGACAAAGAAATGGCGGGTTCGGAACGTCACGGACCAGGGCACTGTGGCTGGCTCTCCGATTCTCGGGGTTGATGCCCCCTCGCTGTGGTTTACATGTATCTGCTGTAATTATGGAAGGTCAAAACGGGAACGTGGACGGGACAAGGAAGAAGCATGACATGGTTTATTTGAGTAGCACTGGCGCATCGTTGCCGGCAAGGCATTATTTGTTTATAGTGTACAGCAGTTGATGACTTGTATGGAATAGAGGTCCTGATGCACAGATGCATGCTGGTGCCTCGTGTTTTGTTCGGGTCTTGTGGCGAGACAGACTCACTCGTCATCCGTTCGATTCTCGTCAGAAGAGACGGCGACGGGCAGGCCGATGCAGATGAACAGTGCGGTTTGAAATGCCCTGTTCGCTAAGCTTGTACTGGTCCTTTGGACAAATTGGGCGAATCCTTGATCTTGTATACGCGGCCCTTTATACAAATTATGGAGCAGATACTCCTTGTTCTTATTACTAAAACTAATGTACCAGATGTACACTTTACTAAATAAAAGTACTGCCAAGCTACCCTTTTCTTCTAGTCAACGTAGCTCACAGCTAGTACCAGCAGCGGCTCACAATACGACAAGTTGACCCGAGGGTTTCGATGGCCTTACTTTCAGTAAGCGCCAGCAAAGCAATCAGGGTGGAATACAATCCAGAGGCCAGTCGGATGCAGATGCGCCATGTCGTCTCGAAGCTGATATCCCAGGACCCGTCTTGACGACCGTGGCTCTTGGCCGCGGTAGTTGGTGCGTGAGACTTGGGTAGACCTCCTCTGCCTGACTGCGAAGGGGAGGACTCGGCCTTGGAAATATACCCCTCAGACGGACGACGACCATAAAGTTGGCAAAAGTGTCCGTGGCTCGCTCGCACGGCAACGAACAACATTCAAGTCCTCGACGTCGTCTTCGGCGAAAGCTTTCCGGCTCGCGCCAGCACTCGTGGAGACATCTGTTGGACGTGAGCTGCCCAAGATGCATCGTGCTGGATTGTTTTTTTTTTTTTCTTTTCAGCTGTCGGTGCAAGGCAAGAGGCATCGTGCTGGATTGTTTTTTTTTCTTTTCAGCTGTCGGTGCAAGGCGAGCATCATGTACCTACAGATTCGCCTCCGGCGGAGCCAACAAGTGTTGGCGAAGAAGCTTTTCTTTCAAGGCGACGCCCAACGGACGCCTCCTCCATGGTTGGGCCAAGCTTTAGCTCCCCCTTGCGCTCCTGCTCCGACTTCGACCAAGCATGCTGCGTCGGCGCAGGTGGCATGGACGGCCCACACGCAAAGCGGTGGAACTCTTGATTCGGGAGCAAGCTCTCTCTAGATGGGATTTTGTCCGACTTGAGGAGACTAGCGATTTCCCAAAGAGTCGTTTCGTCGAAAGAGTCCCCGTCCCCGTCATTGTGGTACCGGTTAGCATCAGAACCGTCTGACGCGTCTCCAAGACGGCTGTTGAAGAACAAAGCCTGCTCTTGCAATTGCTGTTGTTCTCCATGAGCCTGCAACATTTGCATCTGCACTGATGAAGAGGGGAGAAAAGACGCAGCAGCGGGAGCCATATTCGGCGTAGCAGTGTCGGATCTTTCACCCCGCCGAAATTGATAGGTGCCTAGCGTGCGTCGTTGATTTTTCAGCGGAACTGGGTCTTCCAAGATATCGGGCAGCGACGTGATCCTTGTGCTTTTTCTTGGGGGTTTCACTGTGAGGGGCCGACCAGGAGCCTTGCCTTGCACTGGCGGAAGCTCCAAGCCTTGCGACGGCTGTAGTCCCGCTTCCCACAACCCAGGAGGCTTTGAATGTGATGTCGTCGTCGTCGTCTGTCCGACTCGATTCCACACACTTCCGTCTGTAATGGCGGCAGGCTCAGAAAACCTGCGAGAAGCTGAACGACGCTCAGAAACACCAGAGCACATTGGCTGCATGTCAAATCCAGACGCCAAACTCGGAAGTGATTCTTGCCAGCACATAGCTCGAGCATCTGCATCTCGGTCTGCGGTTTGCCATAAATCCGGATCGCAGCCTCGTTCTTCTCCGACTTCCGTCATGATCCGCGCCTCATTTCGTTCCGATTGGGTCCTTGTGCTTGTTACAGTCGCGAGAGATGGTATCGAGACCTCGACCGTTGGACCGTTATGCTCAGCAACAGACCTCATTTCAGAGCCTGGAACTGCTGATCCTCCTGGCGACTTTGTTGCAATACCTGCATGGAGCATTGCGGGAGCGCCAGTCAAGCGACTGATCTGAATCTGATTGGCGGTGCAAAGAACCGGAGAGCCGGCGTCTTCCCGTTTCCCGCTCGAATGGTCAGACATGGCGCGGCCTTTGTGGACATTGGCGCCGCTCACTGGCGAGGCGCGGCATGCCGTTGGAGACTGATTCGTCTCTGGAAAGGGTGAAGAAACGCTCGATGCGAAGGTAGAGCACGACTTTTGGGACACATCGACTTGCACACGTCCCCATCTGTTCTCCCCTGGGCCCATCTCTGTCTCGGCATCCTCAAGTAGTGTCATACTAGGCTCGGTAAGCTCGGTATCGCCGCAAGAAATGTTTGACTCGTCGAGTTGTCTCAGCTGCTCGTGAATCATGCCAAACGGGTCCTGGGGAGTTTTTAAAGGTGAAATCTGAGGAGCTGGACCCTTGAAGCGTCTCGTAATCTTTTCCAAATCCAGGGGCGGCGGCGGCGGTGGCGGCTGCTTGGAAACACGTCGCGATTGTCCAGCATTCCGGTCGGAGAATGTAGGACAAATTTCACCAACACGGCGATGCCAAGATTCTCTTCCACCTGTAGTCCCGCCACAGGTTCTCCGAGATGGAGGCGTACTCGCCGTGTTGGCCGGACATTCGGCAGAGCGATCCAGCATGGCTGTTGCTCTTTCCACTCCACGATCAATGACTTCTCCATTGCGAAAAGCCCTCTCGTCGTTGACACTTCCTGTAGACGGATCGTCATCTGGAAATGGGGAAACATCAAGTTCCTGGAGTAAAAGCTCATTTGATATATTCTGAAGCTCGCTCGCCGGAACTTGGTTTCGAGGGGCGGAGTGAAATCTACGGGCACGGGTCGAAGCTGGAGTAGCTGAATCTTGTACATCGTGGACAGGTAACACAGGTGATGATTTCCTCCTCGGGTCTGTCTTTGACGATAGACGAGATGTCGTAGAGGGTGACTGGAAGTCCGCAGACGAAACGTCGTGCAAGGGGCTCACGGAAGCAGCAAGTCTGAATCTAGAAGCGAACCTCGCCGCCGCCTCCATTGGTGTTGTTCCTTCTGACACGTGCTGTCTTGTTCTGGAGTCATTGCTTGACACCGACTGGCTGTCAATGCTCTCGGAGTTCTGCCGCGACTGAGACGAGCCATCCCCTTGAAATTGGCTCTCAGGCGCATCAGGCTTGGTGCTCTTTCTGGCGGGACGCACAGAGTGTGCCGGAGAATTTGAGTAACTTTTGACATTTTGAAAGGAATCAGCTCTCCGTGAAATCGACGACGCTGGGCGCGGTTGACTTGAGCTTCCTGCAGTGGCTTGGAGAAGTGCTGATTTATCCCTGGACGATTCATACGGAGAATTTGTGACATCATCTACGGACGACGTTTTTACTTCCCGAAAACTGGCTCTGCGCGCAGCGGCTGACCTGCGAGGGACGGGCCTTGGTCGGTCCATCACCGACTGGCGACTTGCGGATTCGTTCCAGCCAGGTCGGCGCTGTTTGGATTTCAACACACGAGTGTCCGTCAAGCGGGAACCACTCCCAACCATATTTCTTTGCGTCCCTTTGCTCTGTTCGGTCACTTCATCTTTCTCTTGACTGCGAGGAGATTTCCCTGAAGTCGCTCTAAGCTGTGCAAGATCTTCCGCGGGTTTCGCCTCCTCTTCACTTGGAGCTGTTCGTGACCTTGGTCTCGACGAGCGACGTTTCTTGTCGACGAGTCGATTGCGGCGCATGCCCGAAACCGCTTTCATATGTTGTCGACAGCCAGTGTCGGAAAGTTCCTCCACCGTCGACAAGGGTTGATCATCCTGGTCCATAGGCGGTTGTGGTAGCATGGTAGGAACAAGAACATCGGCTGCCGTTTTCCCCGATCCATTTTGGTCGACCAAGGGAGTGAGCTTCCTGAAGTCTGCAGGAGAGTGTCTAAGCGGAAACCTTGGGGCCAATTTAAGTGGCACCGTGGTCTGGCTGTGACTCTGAAATGTGCTTGATTCCCGTAGCCGCGGACCGATATGGGCTGGACCAGGGGCTGGCACATCTGATGGAACGAGTCGCAGAGTATATCTTGATGACTGTGGCTGAATGGCAGGACCATTCGCCGGAGGGAAAATGGAGTAGAAGTCGGTTGGATGATGGGCACAACCGATTGTGGACTCCTCTTGCCTTTGACGATCGCGTGGGTGAGGAAGGATAGTATCGTCTAGGCCAGGAAATTTGGTTGCATATGAGACAGTGGCGTGAATAAGTCCTTGCTGTGACCAAATCAGGCCTTTGTAGAAATAGGCGATGCACACTGCAACCGAGTTAGTCAATCAAATGGCCTGCCACTGTGAGAAGCAGACGTCATATTACCTATTATCACCAATGCTCCGACTGAGGGGAGAGCACTTCGAGCTGCCACGCCAAGAGTAGCGACGTCCAAAGTCATGGGAATGCTCAGCTAGTTTCGGTGATCAGATCGAAAAGAATCAGCGGAAATGATGAAGTGAGAGAAGACTGTTTTTTATAAATGCCACTTACTGGTATCCACAGACCCAAGGCAATCGTAGTAAAAGCCAGCCCTTGGGCTCGGAGACCAATCATACCACACACCTTCGCATCGCGAAAGAGTCCTACTGAAGAAGCCTTGGTCAAAAGTAAAAGGACAATAACGGCATCCGCCAAAGCAACAGCTATACCGATCTGCCCGAGGCGGTTTGTCGCAACACAGATCGGAGCGAAGCGGGGGCGCAGGACGCCGACGAATATGGCCCCGAGAATAAATCGAAGAAAAATAACAGTTTGAGTGAAGCAGACACCCAGAGTGGCTCGTAAATCGCGCTTCATGGCCCAAAAAAGGTATTCCTCGAGCGTGATTCTGGCAACTTGATCAAAAGCAGAAGCCAAGGCCACGGCAACATGACATCCTGCGGAGGAGCCCTCGTTGATGAAGATGCCAATAAAGCCAGTAGCAGCCCAGAGAGTGACAAAAAGAAGAAAGCCGGCGAGGGCCAGCCTCAGTCCGCCTCGAAAGAGTGACGAAGCTCCGCCTCTTAGATGAAATAACACGGTTCCTGCTGCGGCACACACGACCCAGCCACTACAACCGTATGCACGCAGTACGCACTCAAGTCAGCCACGACATACATACATGTTTCGGTTTGGGTTGCTTCCAGGACAGATGGCCCTTGGAAACGGCAGTCGACAGCACTCACAATGCGAAAGCCACAATAAGAGCCTGCTTACTGGCCGAGTCGGCCATGGCGTTGGATTTTCCCGGCCAGCGGGCGACGTGCCAGACCTGATGGAATCGAGCTCAATCAATGAGCGTGGAGAGGCAAACCAAGCAGAATACTACAACAAGAAGAAGAGAAGAATCGAATTCGTGGGTCGCGAGACGGAGCGCCGGGCTCTAGAGGGGTCGACGGAGGCTCATCGTGCCACTATCATGTTGGACAACCTGCGTCGTCAACTGACGATCCAGGACCAGGAACATGCCACCTCGTGTGGTGAGTTCTGGACGGAAGGGGAGAGGGAGGGAAGCGGAAGGGGACCAAGGAGAGGACCCAGGAGAGAAATGGTAAAAGCCATCACAAGAGACTACGGCAAGCAGGTCGATCGAATGGGCAAAGTCTGAGCGAAATTTAGGCCGTGGCCGCTGGCAAACAAGCAAAGCAAAGCACCCGCAGCGTGAGGAGTGGTGGTGTCTGCAACAAGTGTGTTTGAGACATGAAACCTGGGGTTCAAGGGCGCTGGTCAGTCAGTGGTCGGGCCCGCACAGTCGTTCTTTCCCGTCTGAGCTCTGGCTCCATGGCTCCTTCCCAACTTCCATCGCCCACCGGACTCTACCGAGTCCGGATCCCACCCTCCCATCTGCGTCGTGGGCTTGTAGTGTTGTAGTGCTGTAGGGTTGTGGGCTGAAGCTTCGTCGCTTCGCTGCCGTAATTAATGACTCGCGCCACGCCGACTCACGACAACCGACGGACCATCTTGTCTCTGCGCCTTTTGGGCACGGATGCCAATTCGAAGCGGTCCATCTCGAAGCCACCTCCTCCAGCATACACGCGCGTGAGACCCTATCCTACCCCCGATTGGCCACATAGACCCTTTCGGTAGACCTTTCATCGACCTGCCTTGTTCCGCAAAGGACCTCATCCAAGAGTACCCCGAGGATAATCAAAAGTACATCACGGGGGTTGCAAAAAAAAAAAAAAAAAAAAAAAAAAAAAAAGAACGACGAGCCATGATGAATGCTGAACAGCTCAACGAAACTGGCACGCGATTGGAAAGGAGTGCGGCTCTTGGTGGCTTACCGGCACATAGAGACCTTTTCCCCAAAGCTCTGGTACATATTTCATCGAATTCATGGTATTTTCGCCCTATTCGCCCAAAACCTGCTCTAAAGCTGTCCAGTCAATATACATGTATATATCTATGTGTGTGTTTATGCCCGACGAGATTGTACTTAGATTAAATGACCAACAAAAACAACCACGCCAGTAGTTGCATGCATTTATACCCCAATTTAGTCACCACTTCTCCCAAACAAAAGCCGGAATGGCAGTTCTCATCAGAGTCCAGTGTCCCATGGCACTCTTGTCATGCCACTTTGCCAACTTGTCCGTCTCGTTCCTCCTCATAATGTCATCTCCCTCGCCAAGCATATCCGCCTCGGCCACTTCGTGACTTAACCCCAAGAATTCGCGTCTGGCAGAACTCTGCAAGTAATCTGCCACTGTCGGGCGACGGAATCTAAGTGGCTCGGTGGGTGACTTGTTGCAAAAAATGACCATGTTGGTAAAGTCCATGCCTCCGTTGGTCTTGATGCTTTCGGGATCCGGCGGCGCTTCACGGAAGATGCGACAGGTTGGAAAGACTTGTTTGATGGTGCGGTAGACAATCTTGGAAGCTGGGAGATTGACATCACCCGCGTAATTCTGCGCGCATCGTCCATCAGTCACAATTCACCACGTGGAAAAAGGGTGGACACGGGGGGCGAAGACTCTACGTACAATGGCAACAGTACCTCGTGGTGCAAGCAGATCATGCAAGTTTTGGAAGAATTCAAGAGTAAAGAGATCAACTGGCTCAGCACCTCCAGTGAAGACATCGTGCACGATATAGTCATATGTTGCGGGAGAAACCTCGGCCAACCTGGCTGTGTAGCTGACGGCGTCCTGCAGCACGGGCGGGTTGTTCTCTCGGAGATTAAAATATCTGACGGCAAGTTCATACACAACCGGATCGTATTCCACGACGGTGGTGTTGATGCCATGAGCCACAAACGCCGAGGGAGTTGTTCCGACACCAAGTCCTCTTTCGAACGAGCGCAGTCAGCCTTTGTGAAAAGTCGCGGCGAGGAAATGGAGGCACAACTTACATGACCAAGGCTTTGGCATCCTGATCTGCAACCGGAGGTACTGTCTCCGCCAGCCTCACTGCCTCCAACATGGCAAAAACGCCATAAATGGGTTCCGAAACAGGCCCTTCCCTATGATCGATCCACTCCCCTCCCAAGAGACTATGGTCGCAACGCATGGCCCTGAAGCCCTGCTTCATGCTTTGCACGACGGAAAGATAGCCCGTCACAGACTCACGCCGTTCAAGCAAGAGCCATCCATCCGTCATCAAGCTGCTCATGAGGGCTTTGGTAACAGCGGGGGACTGTACATGCGAGTTCAGGAGAAACGTGTGGAAGAAGGGGAAAGCTGTGTACACCAGATACTTTGACGGCGAAAAGACCACATACCCGAAGCTCAGCAGTATTTCGAATCCGAGTCTCGTGAATACCACGAATTTGCCCATGACCCGAGGCAGAAGAGACGCAAACTTGTTCTCGACAAGTTTGAAGAGTGCCCACGACCCAATCCCAGGACCAGCGTCAGCCACAAACTTTGGAAGCTTGCTCAACAGCACTCCTTGCCAATAATCCGCCACGGACGCGGCTGTCAAGACGGAGAGTGGCAGCAGTGTCAACACCTCGGTGAAGACGGGCCCGAACTCTGGACCAAAAGACTGGCTATATGCACCCAGTAAATGCTGAAGACCAGGAATGCATACGGCGACAATGGGAAGAGCCTTGACTGTCGGGATGGGCAGAGTGTCCCGGAGGAAGGTATTCCCAGCCCAGCCAAGAAAGCAGCCTCCCATCAAGAGCTTTGCGTGCCATATTGATGCCGGAATTGAGCCGTACACAGGCGAGAGATTGAGTTGCGAAACGTGCGAGTAGATGCCGAGAAAGCCGAGCAGCACAAATATCCTGGCATAGAGCCCGGTTTGCTCCAGAACACGATTGCCCAATGTCACGCTTCTGGCTTTCTGAGCAAGGTCTTGCAGTTCCCTTTCAAACCTCTCTGGCGACAAGGCAGTAGATGAATCATCCGAGCGTGGGTCGCGATGCGAGGCCGCCTTGGTTGGGGACGGCTCGTTAGCCATGGTTCTTAGTCTTGCTACTTGGTCCAGATTGACGAATAGAGGCGTGAATCCGTATCTGAGCAGCCTCTCACCAGCGACGGCACGGTGAGTCGAGAGAGACGGCGTCGTCGTCGTCCGGAAAAAGGCTCAATGTCCCGATGATGCTGATGTGTTTCATCGCCAAAACTTGGCTGGTCATACGGAAGGAGCTTGCGAGAGCTTGGTCGTTTTGACCCGCCTTCCTGATACAGCTTACTTACCCGCGTGCACCTGAAGTCTGGTCGGATACGTCTTGACTTCACTGGGTGTGGCGCAGCGTGCAGCGTGCAGCGTGCAGCGGCGGCGCGGTCGCACCACTTGCAGTCTTGCGCCGTCACCGTCTTCCCATGCGAGGTAATGGAACCAGATTACGTCTCGACCTTGCAATTCATCCTTCATTCTCAATCGTGATATAGAGCCACTAAAACTTTTCTCACGAATGCGACCGCTCAATTCGACAACCACCACAGAGCCTACTAATTCTACATCTCCAGAGCTTAATCGATTTGCTGTTCCCTCCCATTCAGCCATGAACTTCATATCCATTACACACCCTCCTGCAGTGCCGCAATGCTACAGGAAATATCTGATTCCCCACAACGGACTGAAAAGATTACCGTCTATCGCACAAACAGCAAAGGGAAAACCTTTGGCAGACGCCTTACCGATCCATACTTCCGAACCTCTTCCTTTCGCCGCTCAACGACAAATATAAATACATATGTATGTGCGTATGCGTGGCCTGAGCTGATACAGCAAGCCCTACAGAAAGATTCCACTTCTAGACGGGCGTGGAATAATTGTCGTCTAAATCGTCATCGCTGCTAGAATCCTCGCTGAGAGGACTCTGGACGCTGCTCACATCTGTGCTGTGGATAATGCTGAACTGATCCAAGAGACTGCCGCCTCCAGAGAATGAGCGGGGGAAAGACGATGCAGCCGACATGTCTGCCATGCTCTCGTTTCGGCTCATGGGGGGCTTCTCTGGCAGCTTTTTGAGCAACCCTGTCGAAATATCCAGCATCGTCATAGCAAATCGTGTCAGGCCGCCGCTTTCACCCGGTTTTGAGCTTACCGAGAGCGTCCACCGATACTCCTCTAGGCGGCGACGATACCAATCTGCTTCCTCCCGTCCAGGAGAAGTTGCCCAAAGAAGGGAGCCAAAAGTGCCAATCAAGGCAAAGTTTGTCTTTGACGCGAAAAACCAAAAGGACCGCAAATGGCTGGGCGTAAGCCGGTTGACGAAATCCATGGAGGAGATGAGCCGAGCCTTGGCCGCGCTTCGACAAATATACTGAACGTAAGGGTCTACGGCGTTGGATGTTGACGCCAGGGATCGAATAATTCTGCGGTGCAACGTGATCTCTGTGGCAAAGTAGGCCAAGTGTAGGTAACCGATACTAGAAAATCTGTCTGTAGCTGGCGGTGACGCAGGGGCATAACTCGTCATCGAGTACGACTCGAGACGGATGTCGGCTGGCAGAGCGCTGTACCACTCTTTGAGCTTGAGCTGAACTGGTTTGGCAAGAGATAAGACGAGTTGAGTACTGTGCGGTCCGGCATCGGCAATGGTTTGCGTCGAATTGAGCGTGTAAAATATCTCCAGAATTTCCGAGAGAATTTCTGACAACTGCACGAACCGCGAGAACAACGTACGACCTTTCTCAACGTCTTGTCTTTCATCCTCGTCCTCTTCATTCCACTCCACGTCTGGGAAGTCGTTGGCAGTCAAAGCTCGAACACCCCAGTTGGTCGTAAATATGTGGGAAGGACGGCCATGGACCAGAGCGCCCCATTTGTCCTGCATGTATAAGGCCCATGCAAGACGTCGCCTCAGTCCTTTCTCCCATGGCGGGATTTTCCAGTTTGTACAGTCCAGGTGCAGGCCAAGTTCCTGACCAATGGCTACAAGCTGAGCCGTCGGCGCCCATTGATCTCCTTCCGGCCGCTGAGACAGAAGTAGGCCGGCTTGGATAGTAGAGAGTTTTGGCCGGTTCATTGCATCTGCCAAGGTGCCACGAATCAATCTCTCAAGTTCCTGAACATTGGGACGGGGTAGGCACGCCAACTCTGGCCACTGGTCCCACCAATTAATGGCGAGAAGATACACTGCGGCCAAGATCGGCGGCGAGAACTCGTGGGGGGAGCGTTCATATTTCTCCAAAAAGACATTTTTCTGAACGATTGGAAAGGAAGGATGGATGATTTGAAAGTACAAATCGATAAGCTTGCGACCATGTGGAGAGACGACCGCCTCGATTGCGTCCACATCCTGGACAATATGGTCGTGGCCAGGAGTGCTGCTGTCTGGCAGCATCAAAAAAGTGTCGTTGTCGCTGACTTTTCGAAGTATGCCTCTTGCCAGTAAACTCTCATCCTGCGGGTCAAATGTTGATAAGTCGATCAGTGATGGTTCGAAATCAGTCGTTAGACCAATATATTGACTAAAACGGTCATGTTGCATGCCGAGAGTCCGCTTAAGCATGGTCGGACCACCAACATTGGCCACATCCTCGAGAAAAGAACTCGCAGAAGTGCTAGATAGACTGGAATTGCCAAGCTTACGACTAGACATGTTGGGTGAGCTAAAAAATAAAAAATAATAATGGAAACTGTCAGCTGAAAAGATCGGGGGAAAAAAATGCAGTTTGTTCGAAAGCTCCGGGATGCCTCAGGAATTGCCACGAACACTAGCATCCTTGGGCATAGCAAGAGGGGTAATTTCGCCCCATGACTTTCTAGCCATACCTTCGCTTACTTGGGCTGGCTTCGTAATGTGGCAATCCGTCCAGTTTTCGTTTTCGAGAATGAGGACTTGCCAGTACACCCGATAGAAAGGAACAATCAGAGCCACTAGCCTGACAGGCAGTACAGCTGTCTTCATCATCGTCGAGAACGCATTTCGTTGCTGAAGATCGACACGACTCGCATGGGTTCGTCGAAGCAGCAAGCGAAGTAGTCTCGATCGAAGCAACAGTCTGAACACTACTGGGGCCGATTTCAAACCTGCTGACACTCTCTTGCCGTTGCGGAGTCGGAGCTCGCCTCGAAGGTTTCGGGGCGATGGCGATTGGGGCTGTCCGTTGTACTGGAGGATTCTGTGCCATGTTGAAACCCTGGAGAAGTAGGCGAAGAGGTGGAGCAATGCTAACGTATGGATTCTTTCAAACTTCGAATGAAGGCCCCTGGATTGGATTCAATAGTAGATTTCTCCTTTTTCTCCTTTCCTTGCTTTTTAAGCAACAAGTTTGGTGCTTAAAGTGGTTCCCAAAACGCCGTTCCAGTTACCAAGATGACAAGAGAGCCTCGCGATAGGGTGTCAAATGGTGTCCGGTTGATTCCAAAGAAGAGAAGAAGAAAAATGCAACATGCCGGTTTCTCTCCTGTGTTTATTTCTGATTTTAGAATTACCTTGGCCGAACCAGACGGAAGGAGGAACACTGACACAATAAAATGGAGAATGCGGGTACGGTGACGATTGCCGTTGGGGAGTTTGCAGTTGGCGAGGTCGCGCTGTGTACTTAGAATGCGTAGCCAAAGCCAAGAAAGCCGAGACGTCTGTGTGAAGCTTGCGGTTCTGTGTCTGGAAGTCAGGTCACGACGGAGGCCAAGATGAGATAACCGTGGGTTATCGGCGTCATTGAAACCGACAGCTGCGTGTTTTTCTCGTGCTTGGGCGCGGCGAACAGCGAGATATCTACCCTTTCTGCAAAGCCGAATTTTTTTTCAGAGACACGGATTGGACGATTTGGGTTTCCTTGGCACGCTGGATCTTGGAGGCAGACGGGAGGGGAAATAGAAGGGGAATTAAGTAACGACGCCGGCAGAGTGGATGAGCAGGGGTTGGCATAAACCCTGTTCCCGTCTCTTGGTGATGTGATGCGGATCCTCGACGAGCATAGTATGTACATACAATAGCATGTGTCCGTACGTACAGACATATACATACACACGAACACAGAGTCGGCCTGGAGGAGAAGCTTCGAGGATGCAGACTCGAACAAGAAGCGAGGAAATCGTGAAGCGGTATGGTCTGATGCTCGAGCTCTTACTTGGCCGCGGGATGGCTCCAAGCCTCTGGCGTGTAGCAGCGTTGCCTGCCAATGAATGATGAGGCGGAGGAATCAAAGATGAAGCAACCACGCAAAATCTCGCTCGGTCGCGCCTGCCAACTCGAAGTCGGCCGGCCCGGAACACACACAAGAAAAGTGTGACATGTGCACCAATGTTCAGACTTCAGTCCTCATCGGTCGCATGCCAGGCCGCCTTTCCACTCACTTCCCCGGACTGGGGGCTAGGCTTGGACTGCGAGAACAACCTTGCCAGCGATGACGGATGAATGGACGGCCAGTGGGGAGAGGGCGAGAAGCTAAACCCGGCAAGTCGTGGGCAGTGATGCCATCGCTGCTCAACCGAGACGCATCGGCAATCAAGTTGCGACGCCAAACAACGCCAAACACTTTTGAACCGGGTCCTTGTCTTGGGAGTGCGCCGGCCTTCACAGGCCAGTCACTGGTGGCCCCATTGTCGCTATGAAAATGGCGCGCAGGGAACGCAAACCGTGACATGACCCACGCGCGGGGATTAGCTCGATTGAATTTTATTTTATTTATTATTATTATTATTGTTGTTGTT
>SRPV01000423.1:0-20104 GCA_018360135.1 Claviceps sorghi | reverse complement strand
TTTTTTTCTCTCCCAATTCATCATCATATGCAGCGGAGCCAAAGGCGAGCTACGAGCTACGGAGTACATTCACCAGAAATACGGAAAGCTTGGCTGGCCTGACGTCATCGCGCCATCCATTAAACTGGCCCGATATGGATTCTTGGTTAATGAGGACTTGGTGAGGTATCTTTTCTGGACTTTGCAAAAGGGCAACGACGCCCCTTGCTCTCCATTCCTTCTCGTCACTGTTTTCCTCCCTTTGAAACGTAATTCATGTGACACTGTTTGTTATTATTTCTACATGTAATTACATATATACATGTACAATGTATATTCTGATACCTTCAATATTTGTCACACCTAGGTTTATGGACTCAGTCTCGCCAAACAAGTTCCTGACAGAGGACCCGACATGGGCCGTAGACTTTGCCCCTCGGGACCGTCGTGTGAGACTGTGTGAGACAATGATGCGCAAAAGATATGCAAACACTCTTGAAGCCGTTGCAGATGGAGGCGCAGATGCCTTCTACAAGGATGCCACTGCGAGAGCGACGGTTGCCACGCTCAAGAGCGCCAATGGCATCATGTCGATAGATGACCTCGGAAATTACACGCTTGCTCATCAGCAACCTCTCGATATCCAGTATCGAGGCTTCAAGTTGACGAGCACGAATGCCCCCTCCGGCGGCGCCGTAGCCCTAAGCGCGCTGAACACACTGAGCGGATACGAGGACTTTCAGGAGCCAAGTCGCTCTCACTCGTCGACTCACTTGATGCTGAAAGCCATCAAGTGGGCTTACGGCCAGCGGACGCAAATCGCCGATCCGGCATTCAATCCTGGAATGACGGCCTACATCCAGGGCATGATATCGGCCGAGACAGGCGCGGAGATACGCGGCAAGGTCTCACCCAGGACAATGTTTCATCTGTCCTTTTACGATCCCAAGGGCCTCCAATCCCTAAACACTCCCGGAACGTCTCACATTGTCGCCACCGACGCATCCGGCCTCACTGTTTCCATGACCACAACCGTGAACCTGCTTTTCGGATCTCAGCTGATGGTGCCTGAAACCGGCGTGATCATGAACAACGAGATGAACGATTAGCATACCTGGCGAGTCCAACATATTCGGATACCTTCCCAGCGAAGCCAACTTCGCCAAACCCGGAAAGAGGCCGCTGTCGTCCATTTGACCCATCATGGCCCAGACCCCAGATGGTAAGATCTCCTTCGCGATCGGTTGTGCCGACTCTAGCCGCATCATCACTGCCAACGTTCAGAACGCGATTCACCTCATCGATGGCAACATGACGACTGCTGGGACGCTCAGAGAACCTAGGCTGCACGATCAGTTGATGCCAAGGACGGTGACCTTTGAATACACGTACGATAATGCCACGGTAGCATATCTCACCTCGCTGCATCATAATGCGACGTGGGTGTCGCCAGGGAAGGATACCGCTCAGGGGCTGCGGATATTGCCAAACGGTACATTCGAGGCCGCCGGAGAGCCGACGCAGAGACACTCTGGCGATTTTGCCGTCTGATAGTTTTGTTTGAACTTTTGAACATTACCTTTTCCTCACTTTTCATTTAGTACCCTCCCTCCTCTTTGCTAGGTTATGTCTTCGTGGAAGTGGTGAGGCGACGTTGTTCGAGGGATGGCATGGGGTCACAAACCCAGAAATGGATTGGAAAACAACCCACAAGCGAAGGGGTGAAACATTGTAATTGCTCACGATGCGGCAACTCCATACGTAGGACTGCGTAGTTGAATATGATTCCTCAGCTGAAAGTCAGTCCAGTTACCGGCAGCATGGTTCACGCTCGACGCTGTTTTTTGAAGCTGCGCAGGCGTCGTATCCTATAGTTTATTGTTCAATTATCCTGGCTGAATGGCGTCAGCCGTCGCGAAGCAACAAACTCATGCCTAGGAACTGGAGAGCGGTAGTTGTGGATTGCTTTTTCCAGCCAGTGTGGTGAAAACGTGCCAGATGTGACGTGAAAAGCTCATCCCTCGGGACAGCCTGCGCAGGTATATTGGCAGTCTCTCGAAAGACGGTACTTTTCTGCAATTGCATGACATGAATATATGCATCATTAATACCTACTTCGTAATCACTGGACAAATTGATGAGCTAGATTAGATAGGGATGTTTAAATTTTTTTTTTTTTTTGGTTTCCTTTATATGACATGGACATTCGTGAACGCGAGTTGTCAAACCTGCTGATGATAGCATGATGTTCCATGACTTTGCTGCCATCGAGTGATACTTTGCGCTTGAAGCTCGACGACTTTTTAGATGGTTCTTGACCAATATGCCTTTTGTTAAATCCAAATGTCAACAATCTTTTCCTTGACAACCTTTTTCTTGAGGCAAAAAAAGCTTTTGACTGCTTTCGTGGCACTGAGCCGCGGGCGAGCTAATATTCGATCGATTATCTCGCAAACAGGGTAGCGCTCCAACTCTCTAACACGGCGACACACTCAGGATGTCTGCTTTGTAAAAAACTTCAAACGACAAATGTGCAAGCTGACCGGCCGATGACATGCATCGTGCACTCACTGTCCACCTCATCCATTTCTGTACAAGGTGACTTTACTCTTCACTTGACTCTTATACTATATTCCGGTCGACAAGCTTTTGCACAACGCTGATTGCAGGGCACAGAAATACTCTACAACGAGAGATCTGACACACTCTCGTCGTACCATGCCGCACCATTGGCTTCAATATTTGTTCAGAACTCTCAGCATGATGATAGTTGGCGAGATGCAGTAGGATAGACGGAAAAGCGAAACTTCCCAACTCAGGTATGTGGCGGAGGTGGCCTTGAAGTTTTGAGTCGCGGAAGCAAATTTTAGTGTACAAAAGGCGCAAGCAGAATTCTCTGGGATAGAGGTCTTCCTTTGACAAATGTGCTCAATGTTTTGGCAGAGCGTGCTTCGATTTGGGTCGTCAAGATGGTGGCTTCGGCAATTCAATTGCGTGATGAGGTAACGAACAGACGAGCTATATTGTTCAATCCCAATCAAAGGGAACCTTGTATCCGGCTGGCTGGGAGGCGGCTCGAGTGCGTCATGATGCTTCTGGGCCTCCTTCTCGACATACTCCTTTTCATCGCTATCAGCTTTACTGAAACTCATATCTGACATTGAACGGCCATGTGGTTGACTGTTAGTGAGCGAAGCTGCCATGACAATAATGCTGGTGAACGTAGCTTCCGGGCCGCAACCGGTGCTCGCTCAAGGGTCGACCGGGCCATGGCGTCGATCCTTGCGTACGTTATCCTTCTGTCCGTTCCCCTAAATTGATTAGGCCGAGCTGGAATATTCCCGTCATCTATACGTGGCTATACACGGCCGTAGTCATCGACCGGCAGGACCCGGCCGCTGTTCTTTTTCCTATTTTCATCCTTATGTATCGGTAAGAAAGGATAGTATCTCCTGTCGCGAATATGTATAATGGGATGTATTGCGCGATTGGTCGACGAGGTTACTTAGATATTCTCACAGCTTCGTTTTAATATTGCCATTGACCATGCTCGCGACTTTCTCCACAGAGCGCTCTGCGGGCCGGTTCTGATCACCATCGAAGATGACAAAGGACCAATCAAAAGCCTTCACGAGTATCCCTGGACAGAGGCAGCATAATCATCGACAAACTTCATCGCAACACGACAGTTATGCGCCTAGCCAAGACACAGGATATCTCAGCTTCGAAGTTCGGTGCATGATTCGAACGACGCATGCTGTCTTTGGCCGAACTAGACTTAACGATTCACATATTTGCGACACTTGACCCCTTTTGTTCTATTCAGCATGGTTTTCATCACGGTTCTTGCATTTTCCGCCACTGTTGCTGGTACCCTATACGCGGCGGCCCACCAAGCCTTGACTGCTGAGTTTGAACGCATTCATGCTGGCAATGCTTTCGTTGTTCATGTAGAATTTCGGTCTAATATCTGGTCCAAACTCCCGGAACCGTTGTGCAACAAGTGTGGTGGCAAAGCTGTGTTCCTCATCCGAGCCCCATCTCCACGGAATTAACGATAGCATCCGGATTTGACCAGTTGCCAGCCTGTCTGATTTGCATGGGGTTCCTTGGCCATCATTTTGTCGTCATCCTTGACCAGTAATGGGCCGGCGACTATAATGGGATTCCATGGCTCAAAACCACTCAGAGGCATGAGTCAGGGGCGTTGCTGTACTCTTCAACTTCGTTTGGGCCCGCACGAGGCTGTCTTCCGGCTTCCTTTATCGTGCAGAATAGCCGATGGCGCTGAACTCAGCAGAAGGCTTTCCTCATGGCTGTTGACTTCTGTTTCCTAGCTTGCTTCAGCTGTACGAGAAGGCGATCCTGAAGAGGAGGGCAGTCTGCCATGGTTCCGCATCGGCTGGTTGAACGTTTAGATACTGTGCGATAGATTTGCTTAAAACAACGGTCGCAAGATGCTGCCCACAAAGTCAATTGTGGATCTGACTTTTCTTTACCATGACCTCTTGTGCGGCTCGCTACACAAGTTTTCTTATAGCTATGCCGTGAATCTTCCAGACTTGATAAACCACTGTTCTACCTGGGTCCAGGTGTCACAAGTTTGGAAACCCTACCAGCTTTGGAACCGCTTGTCTTGGTCGACTTGAAGAGGATTGCCAGCATCGGTTGGCATGGTGGCGAGACATGCATCTTTCAGATGAAATGGCGTCGAAGAATCACTGCCGTGGGAGCACCGGCTAGTAGGTCCAATAACAGCTCAACTAGAATTTCCTCGCCCCGGAGTTTGTCGATTACGACACGGATAACCTAGCGTCGAGACCACTGGCTGATCTCCCTCGGCCCCTTATGCTGCGTTCATTGCTCATCTATTCCGTCGCGATGGGGAGTTTGTGTCGAAGGACTATATGCTGAGAAATGGATGCCGTAGCCGCGTCCCTGCGCGTGACGCCATCCATGACGCCAATTCGCCATCTCCTCCGCCTCCGCATCAGCGTGTCCATCGTTTGCCTTAATGTACCCAGCGCTCGGTTGTGTGGGTTGGGCGGGCAAACGAACTCGCTGGGTGTAGTCACGGCGGTTGTGGCTCTAAATTCCGTGGGTTTCCGGGTTAGCTGCAAAGAAACTGAAGGGCAAATGCGGGTGGAGGAGCGCAGAGGCAGCTCTCGGGGCATCAACGACAGGTAGTTGCAGCGAACATTGAAATATTGAGCCTTTGGGTGGTGGCCTTGAGAATCGCGGATACACATTGCACAGACACAAGTGCGGTGGTGACACAGACGGAGTGAGCACTCGGTGCCAGGTGTCAGAAACCGCGACGGAAGTGCCAGCGGCTGCCATTGGTTAGTGGCTGGCTTTCCAGAAGGTCCAGACTCCACAGTCATCGCCTCGCGGGGCCCCTGGCCCGCTGGGCCTGGGCCTGGGCATCATTGATTCGTCGGCAGGCGACCTGGAAAAGCACGGACGCAGCTCTGCTGCTTCCAGTCCCGTCGAATCGCTTCTTCCTCTCTGGCCTTTCTGCCTGCTCTGCCTGCTGCCTTCATCTTGTCCGATGACAACGGCCACGCAGCCTGGTCCTTTGCATTCATTCCTCACGCTGGTCGCTGCTGGTCGCTGCTGGTCGCTGCTGCCGCTGCCGCTGCCGCCGTCGCCGCGCTGCATCCGTCTCATTCTTCTTGAGCACCACTTGGTCATTTCGTCGTCTACGGTCCAGGATCCGGCTGAGCTTCTCGCGTCGCCCCTCCTCCCCGATCCGCGCAAGACTGCGGCAACGTCATTCAACGTCGCTTGTCCGTCTGCATCATGGCGCCCTTGATCGACAATCCTCAGATCAAAGAGGCAGAGTTGCTGCGGCCGCTGTCCTTTCATTTTCGTGCCTACGTCTGGCCGTTCGCCATCATATGGCCCGTTTTTCTTCGATACTACCTAACTCCCGACCTCTACGAGAAGCACATTGGCGCGCCAGAATGGACTTTTGTCTGGTGTGGCACCATCATTACACTGCAGTCGCTCGTCTGGCTCAGCACTCACTGGAGTGTTGGTCTTGACGCACGATTCACGGCGACCAAGGTGAAATCTGTGGACGAGGCCCAGCTGATCAAGGTACTCCCCGTCGTCAACGCTGGTACCGGCGAGATTTGCAAAATTGTGCGCGACAAGGTAAGCATGAGCAAACCATCATTTATCCCAATTCATCTCTACTCACCCCGCCCCCACGAGAAAAAAAAAGAAAAGAAGAAGAAAAGACTAATGAATGCGCAACTCCAATCAGATTGGCGGCAAAGTCAACACATCCTTCCTCTTCCAGAAGCGCCGATTCCTCTACGACACGGAAACAAAATCTTTCGCTGCCCTCCGTTACGACATTGATGTGGAGCCGAAGCCTACGGTCGGCCACTTCCAGTCTTCGCGGGGTCTGGAGAAGCAGTCGGAAGTGACTCGAATCGAGCAACACTACGGCACCAATACGTTCGATATACCTGTTCCTACTTTTACTGAGCTCTTCAAGGAGCATGCCGTAGCGCCATTCTTCGTCTTTCAAATCTTCTGCGTCGGCCTTTGGCTGCTCGATGAGTACTGGTACTATTCGCTCTTCACGCTTTTTATGCTGGTCGCCTTTGAAAGCACCGTTGTCTGGCAGCGTCAGCGTACACTGAACGAATTCCGTGGCATGAGCATTAAGCCTTACGACATTTGGGTCTTTCGCCTCGGGAAATGGACTGAAATCCAGACAGATCGTCTTCTTCCCGGCGACCTGGTGTCTGCTGCACGAACAAAGGAAGACAGTGGCGTCGCTTGCGACATGCTTCTGGTTGAGGGAACCGCCATCGTCAATGAAGCCATGCTCTCGGGAGAAAGTACTCCTCTTCTCAAGGATTCTATTCAATTGCGTCCCTCGGATGCTGTGCTCGACACCGAAGGTCTCGACAAGAATGCCTTTCTGTGGGGTGGCACCAAGATCCTCCAGATCACTCATGGTAATTCGGAGCAAGATAAGCCCAAGTTATTATCCGGCGTACCTCCACCCCCCGACAATGGAGCCATGGCTATTGTGACAAAGACAGGATTTGAGACCTCTCAGGGCAGTCTTGTCCGTACCATGATCTACTCTACCGAGCGTGTTTCCGCAAACAACTTCGAGGCCCTCCTTTTCATCCTGTTCCTCTTAATCTTTGCACTTGCCGCTTCCTGGTATGTTTGGGACGAGGGTGTCCGAAAGGATCGCAAGCGCTCTAAGCTTCTGCTTGACTGTATCTTGATCGTCACCAGTGTGGTGCCTCCAGAATTGCCCATGGAACTGAGTCTTGCTGTCAATACCAGTTTGGCTGCACTGTCGAAGCTAGCTATTTTCTGCACAGAGCCGTTCAGGATTCCATATGGTGGTCGGATTGATGTCGCCTGTTTCGACAAGACAGGCACTCTGACTGGCGAGGACTTGGTTGTCGAAGGTATTGCCGGGCTTGGTCTGGCTGACTCGGAAATCAGGGACAAGAAAGAAGCCAATGGCGCTCACTC
Organism: Claviceps sorghi; assembly: GCA_018360135.1. Taxonomy (NCBI): domain Eukaryota; kingdom Fungi; phylum Ascomycota; class Sordariomycetes; order Hypocreales; family Clavicipitaceae; genus Claviceps; species Claviceps sorghi. Next base: position 12,610 of record SRPV01000423.1, on the reverse strand, counting down.
CACCATGGTCGCCGTCACTGAGGCTGCTATCGAGACTCAGCTTGTTTTGGCCACTGCTCACGCGCTGGTCAAGCTGGATGAGGGTGAAATCGTCGGTGATCCAATGGAAAAGGCTACCCTCACATCTCTCGGTTGGGCACTTGGCCGCAACGACATTCTGGCCACCAAGAACAAGAACAGCGGCACCCAAGGCACCGTTCAGATCAAGCGTCGATTCCAATTCTCGTCGGCTCTCAAACGTCAAAGCTCCGTTGCCATGGTGAATGGTGTGTCGAAAACTGGAAAGAGAGTTCGAGGTACCTTTGTTGGTGTTAAGGGTGCTCCCGAGACGATCATGAAAATGCTTGTCGACGTTCCCGCTGATTATGAGGAGACGTTCAAGTACTTCACTCGCAAAGGATCCCGTGTCCTGGCTCTGGCTTACAAGCAGTTAACTGTCGATTCTGAACTTGGTTCTGGCAAAATAAATGAGCTGAAGCGTGAGAAAGTGGAGTCCGATCTTACTTTTGCTGGTTTTCTGGTTCTCCATTGTCCTCTGAAGGAGGATGCCAAGGAAGCCGTTCAGATGTTGAACGAGAGCAGCCATCGTGTTGTCATGATTACCGGCGATAATCCCCTCACTGCTGTCCATGTCGCTCGCCAAGTTGAAATTGTTGACCGAGATGTCTTGATTCTGGACGCTCCTGAGGATAACGTCGGTGGAAACAAGCTTATCTGGAAGAGTGTGGATGATAAAATCAGCATCCCCGTGGATCCCTCCAAGCCCATCGACTCCAAAATTCTAAAAACGAAGGATCTCTGTGTCACTGGATACGCTCTTGCTCAATTCAAGGACCAAGCTGGCTGGAAGTCTTTGTTGCGTCACACTTGGGTATATGCTCGAGTCTCGCCCAAGCAGAAGGAGGATATCCTGTTGGGCCTCAAAGACATGGGCTACTACACTCTCATGGCGGGCGACGGCACAAACGACGTCGGCGCTCTCAAGCAGGCACATATCGGTGTGGCTCTACTCAACGGCACCAAGGAAGACCTAACTCGCATTGCTGAACACGCCAGGAACACGAGAATGAAGGACGTGTACCAGAAACAATGTGATTTGATGAAGCGATTCAACCAGCCGTCCCCTCCTGTTCCTCTTCTGATTGCTCATCTGTACCCCCCTGGTCCCACTAATCCCAACTACATGAAGGCCGCTGAACGCGAGGCCAAGAACAAGAGCATGACCATAGAAGAGTACATCCAGGCACAAGGGCACGCCTCGGAGACCATCGTGTCGCCTGGTGCTCAAAGTCTTGTTTCTTCTGAGAATAAACGGCAAGCCGAAGTCCAGAAGAAGGCTGCCGGATTCGCGGACAAGCTCGCGAATGGAATGCTCGAGGCTGAGCTTGGCGATGACGAGCCTCCCACTTTGAAATTGGGCGATGCCTCTGTGGCCGCCCCTTTTACATCCAAGCTGCGAGACGTAATCGCCATCCCAAACATCATTCGCCAAGGTCGCTGCACTCTGGTCGCCACTATCCAGATGTACAAGATCCTCGCTTTGAACTGCCTGATCAGCGCCTACTCTCTGTCCGTTCTGTACCTCGAAGGCATCAAGTTTGGCGATACACAGTATACCATTAGCGGTATGCTCATGTCTGTTTGCTTCCTGAGCATTTCCCGCGCCAAGGTGGTCGAAGGCCTGAGCAAGGAACGGCCGCAACCAAACATCTTCAACGTATACATCATTGGCTCCATTCTCGGACAATTTGCTGTTCACATTGCCACATTGATCTACGTTGCTCGCCTCTGTGAGAAGATTGAACCGTAAGTGGTCTTGCTCCCCACCTCGCTCTTTTTTTTTTTTTTTTTTTTTTTTTTTTTTTTTAAGAGGAGTTAAAAAAAACTTGATCCTAACAATGCATCTCGATCTCATTATACAGTCGCTCCGGTATCGTGGATCTTGAGGCCGAGTTTGAGCCCTCGCTCCTAAACTCAGCCATCTATCTCCTCCAGCTCATCCAACAAGTGTCCACCTTTGCCATCAACTACCAAGGCCGCCCCTTCCGCGAATCCCTCTCAGAGAACAAAGCCATGTTCTACGGCATCGTCGGCGTCTCTGGACTTGCCTTTGTATGCGCCCTGGAACTGATGCCTGAAATCAATGAAGGCATGAAACTCGTCAAGTTCACCGACGAATTCAAAACCAAGATGGCCATTTGCATGGCCCTCGACTACGTCATCTGCTTCGTCATCGAAAAGAGCCTCAAGGCCGTCTTCAGCGACTACCAAGCCCGTGACATTGCCGTGCGGCGTCCCGAGCAGCTCAAGAGGGAGCATGCCCGCCGCCAAGTCGAGGCAGAGAAGAAGGCCGCAGAGGAAGAGCGCAAGAGGCTCGAAAAAGTAGAGGAATTCGAGCGCAAGGTCGCCGAGCGGAGGCAAAAGCTCGAGGAGTGGCGATCTGGTCGTCGTGGTCAGTAGTGTTTTATCCGCACTGTCTGGAGTCCATGAAGGAGGAAATGAAAAAGATGCGGCCCACTAGGCTTTGATAGAATGCGGATGTTTTCCCGTCTTGTATGCCGCGCGATGGGTAGAGAAAAAGGACCCATGAATAGACGTAGATGGGGAGATGTAAATTAACAGGTAGTGGGATGATGAGACGGGTTAGTACAATAGAAGTATGCATATATAAAAAGTAATTATATATCTTGTTTTTTTTGTATTATTCTTATATTATTCTTTATATCTCTTCTTTTTTAAATCTTTTCTTTTCTTTTTTTTCCTTTTTTTCTTTTTTTCTTTTTTTCTTTTATTTTTTTTTTTTTTTTTTTTTTTTTTATTATTTTTTTTTTTTTTTTTAACTTTTTTTTTTCTTTTTATTTATCTTTTTTCTTTTTATTCTTTTTTCCTTTTCTATTCCTTTTTATCTACGCACTGTATCTCACTGGCAACGAATGGCACGTCACGCACTGAAGAGCAACACAAGCAGAACGTCTTCAAGGTCCCGGGGATTCAAATCTGCAAGAGTGGATTATGGGCTTCAACCAGTTTGCTATGTTACACGACTCGATTGAACTCTATGGTCTTTTATTCATCCCTTGTTGCAAGGACATGACTCGAACCTGGAGAAACAAAATTAGAAGACAAAGGAAAATTATCTCGCGTTTTTTTTTTCTCCCTCTTTCCTTTCCTCTTGCCCATTTCTTGGCCGTAGCCGAGGAGTGGGTTGAGGAATCCCTCCCATACAAGTCTCTACACCAGGCCATTAGTTAGTTATTTATTTTTCTTTTCCCCATGGTCGTTTTGTACATCGTGCCTGTCTTGATAGCCCGGCTGTTCTTCCTGGGTGTTTGATCATGGAACAGGGCATGCCGGGTGACGGGACATGTGGATTTAGTTGCCAGGGTTCTGGGCAACAAACGCGACACCCTTGTCGATGTTCTTCTTGAGGTCGCTCAGGCAGGCCTCGACAAGCTTCTTCTCGTTGGCGTCAATCTTGCCAATAGGCAGGATCTTCTCGACACCTTGGGGACCGAGCTCAACCTGGCTGGAGAAGAAGTTGATGCCCTGGTCCTTGTACAGAGGAGAGTCGACAAAGGTGGGCTCGACGATGCCCTTCTCGCCAGCGGCGGCGCGCAGAAGAGAGTCAGCCATGCGGGCACCGGCCATGGCCATGGAGAGGGTGGCAGAGCCGGCCCCGTCCTTGGCCTTGACGACCTCGTCGCCGCCGAACTGGACGCGCTTGACGAGCTCGGCATCGGAGCTTAGTTCGGGATGGCTGCTCTGGCTGAAGAGGGGGACAATGGTGACGCCAGAGTGTCCACCGACGACGGTGATGTTCTCGTCCTTGGGGTCAGTCTTCTTGATCTCAGAAACGAATCGGCTGGCGCGGACAACGTCGAGGGTGGTGACGCCGAACAGAGTCTTGGGGTTGTAGACACCACGGGCCTTGAAGACCTCGGCACAGATGGGAACGGTGGAGTTGACGGGGTTGGAGATGACGAGAAGCTTGGCCTCGGGGGCGGACGCGGCAACAGCCTTGGCAAGATCGCGGACAATGGACGCGTTGGTGTTGAACAGGTCGTCACGGGTCATACCGGGCTTTCGGGGAACACCGGCAGGGATGAGGACGATGTCGGCGCCCTTGACGCAAGCAGCAAGACCTTCGGGATTGGGCTCATAGCCGGTGACGGTGGACTTGGTGTTGATGTGGGACAAGTCAGCAGCGACACCTGTGTCGTTGGACAAGTGGTTCCTTGATTAGCTGCCATGTTCTCGCATGTCTTCAACGCCGACGGACGCGACGGAAAGGGAAGGTTTTCAGTGCGCGGAGACGCGGAAACGGGGAATCGGGAATTGGGGCAGCAAATTTGCGGTGCAGGCAGCTGGAGCGACCTTTTCTCGAACGGGGAGGTGCAACATACCGGGGCCGCCACGGATATCGTACAAGGCAAGCTCCGTCACCTTGGGGTTGAGCTTCATGAGCAGGGAGAGGGGCTGGCCAATGCCGCCGGCGGCACCAAGGACAGCAACCTTGGAAAGCTACGACGAGAATGGCATGTCAGCGGCGGGTGGACGTGTGAGCGCGTGGACAAGTGGACAAGTGGACAAGTAAACAAGTGGACGGCGACAAGCTCGGGTTCGACCCGGCGGCTGGCCGGATGTAGACTCACGTTGCGGGCAGAGGCGGAGAAAGCCCTGCGTTGGATTCTGGAGGCCAACATGATGATGGTGATGATGGTGGTGACTGCGGGTTGTGCTTGTGGTTCTGGTTGTGGTTTCGCTTGCGAGGACGACGGGGGCGTGGGACGGAATCCGGCGAGTCGAGGACAGCGTGAGGGAAAAAAAGCGTCGACCCGCCAGCCGCCAGGATGGGAAGCAGAGGTGCGATTCCGTGCGATTCTCCCCGACCGGGTATAGCTCGGCGTTTCTCGGGCGACGGCAGAACGGACTGGACGGAGTGGTGTGGTGAGGGCGGTGAGATTTGGGCCGTCTGCTGGACAAGGCAGACCATTTGTGTTGCCCTGGGTTTTCCGCAGATGGTATTGATGACGCTCTGCCCATGTTTTCGTGTTTCTTATGTTTGTTGTTTTTTTCCAAGCGGCCTGATGGCAGTTGGGGCCCAGTTGCCTGGCACAAGGTTTTATCAACAGCTGGTCATGTGGTTCTACTCGTCAACCGTGCGAATAGAGTACAAAGGCTTGGAGTCTATGGTTAGAAATACCATTGACGGTAGAACGATTCGGGATTTTTTTTTTCCCTTCGTTTCTTTTTTTTTCTTTTTCTTTTTCTTTTCCTTTTTTTTTTTTCCCCTCCCTCATTCACTGTGGATATTGGTCTGACCCACGAACCGACCAACCCCAGGGTAGCTCGCCCAGCTTTTTCAACACGAATGCTGTTACCCCGCCACACTGGCCACTAGCAGTGACGACTGACGTCTGGTCTGGTCTGGTCACTGACTCAACCAGCCGACATAAATTGATGGCAATTCACGCGCTGTCATGACGGTCACGACGGTCAACGTCACGACGCAGCATCAAACGTGGACTGGACCAACCAACGTCGCCCTTTCAACAACATCATCCTTGCCCTTGCCCTTGCGCAAGCTGTCTGTACTCAATGTCGCTTGCCCAGCTCTTTCAGCTCCTCCCACTGCCGGAGGAGGACCTCCAGCAAATGCTTCAGTATGCATCGACCCTTTCGAAATCGGAAGCTGCTGAGCATTTCAGCAACCTGCTCGGCGATTCGCCCCTAGCAGTGGACTTTATCGCGTCATTCAACTCGCACAGAAAGGCGCCGTCTGCCTCACAGGCATCATCATCCTCAGCCGCCCATCATTCGGCCTCCACTGCAGGCCATGTCGTTGAAGCGGCGCCCAAGACCAAACGAGGTCCCAAGAAGAAAGGGGGAGAGATTCATGTACCGCTGGCCAGGCAGCCGCAAGAGTACTCTGGGCCGGCCAGCAAAGCTTACAGCAAGAAAGACCATGACCTTGAATACGTGTCGCCGCGCGCCAGTGCACCGAGCAGCAGTCATGCGTCCAGATCCGCGACGCCAACTATCCCTCAGTCTCAACCAAAGCAGCATGCATCGTCGGGTGGCTTCCTGATATCCGATCTACCGTCCAAGGCCAAGACCAAGGCCATCGCCCAGTCGAATCCGGGCTCGAGGGCGTCAACGCCAAAGCCGAACACAACCAACACCACAAAGGTATCAATAGCAGGAGGAACGCCCATGGCAGGGCAGTCGACGGCTCTTGCGGATTTAGACGCGGCCATTCGGGCCCTGGAAATCACAACAAACCCTACGCTGGAGAGTGGGAAGAGGAAGAAGTGCAACTGCGTTGCCACCAGACACCCGCTCCAAGGAGCAGCACCCAATTGTCTGTCGTGCGGCAAGGTCATCTGCATGAGAGAAGGGCTAGGGCCTTGCACGTTCTGCGGATCGGCCCTACTCAGTTCTGCCGAGGTCCAAGCTATGGTCAGAGAACTGAAGGATGAACGAGGGCGGGAGAAGATGGCCGCCAACGCGGCACAACATCGCCGCGCCGACATCTCCAAGAAGCCGGCCGCCTTTACGCAGCCGCGTGTCGGTACAGATGGTTCCGACAGGGGGCCACTGGCCGAGGCCGCTGCGAGGGCTCGGGACCATCGCGACAAGCTGTTGAGTTTCCAAGCCCAGAATGCGAAACGCACAACGGTACGCGACGAGGCCGCAGACTTTGACGTCAGCGGCGCGGTGACGGGTGTAGGGAGCATGTGGGCCAATCCGGAAGAGCGTGCCAAGGAGCTCAAACGCCAGCAAAAGCTCATGCGCGAGATGGAATGGAATGCGCAGCCCGACTACGAAAAGCGACGACAGGTAGTCAGCATCGACCTTGTGGGAGGCAGAGTCGTCAGAAAAATGGCAGCCATGGAAAGACCGGCCACCCCTGAAGACGACGTGGACTCCGACACCGACGGGGGAGTGCTCGGGGATACACTAGGAAATGCGACGGCACCTCATGGCCGCGGCGAGGGGGGAGGCGCTTTCAGCAGCAATCCGTTGCTAGGCTCGCTTATGCGGCCCGTGTTTGAAGCAAAGGGCAAGGAAAAGGACGTGAGCGGCGCGAGGAGTCGACAGGAGCGCAGGACGGGGTGGAGGCGCGTCCAAGATGACTGGGAAAACAACGAGGATGTGATTCTCGACGGCGGTATCTATGGGCATGGGGAGAATACAACGGCTGTGGACGAGGCAGCAACATGCGGTTGATACTAGACGGCGTCCATCTACCTACTTGACATCTTGTCTCTGGTGCTTTTTCCCGTGCAGTGTGCGCCGTCTCCCTTTTGCGCGGGCCGCACAAGCCAGCACACATTGTGGGTCACGTGATGACGCGTTCTGTTGGTGACGGGCACGTCTTGGCGATTTCTGTGGCCAAGAGGCGGTGCATGCACTGAGCACCGAGCACGCGCACGACAAGAAGAGACGGCTCTGTTTTGTTCTGCTTTGGCTTGTTTTGTTGGATAATATCCCCGCCCTCCCCGCCTGACTGTCCATCAGGAATGGCATCAGGGCATGGCGCTCCGTGGAGTTGAGTTGGCGTGAACGACGGAGGCGGGGCGAGGGAACGAATCACGGGGATGCGTAGACGCGAAAGAACAGGCAAAGAAGGGGCTGGGGGGGACAAAAAGTGATGGATCATGGGGGCATGAAAAGGATGAGTGAGTACCTACCTACTTACCTAGGTACTCAAGGTACTTTGAAGAGGTAAGTAAAGTAGGTCAAGTAGGAAGTAGATTGGTCGGTAGGAGGTGGTGGGCAGCGGTCAAACACGACATGGATGCCATCCATGTTGTTTTGGAGACGGTCTGGCCGGCCGCGGCAGAGGGGCGTGCACTGTGCATCTGCACTGTGCACATTGCATGTCCATGATTGCATCTTGTCTGGAATGACGGACTGACGGACTGACAGGTCAAAATTGGTGGATCAAGACGCCGGGCGTGAATGGGCTGATGCTGATGATTGACTCGACTCATCGTCGACACGGAAGTTCCATGTGCCAATTTCTGGCGGATGCATCCAGTCACGAATCCAGCCAGCCCCGTGGGGGAGTGCCTCGCTGCCTGTCTGGTGGCCCCTGAAGCCTCAAGCCTCCAGGCGTCGGGCGGGGCACGGGTCAGTTTAAGTGAGTGCCGCATGGCTGCCTGGCTGCCTGGCTGCCTTCGCGCCGGCCCGCGACCTCGCGAGACGAGCTGGGATACCTCGACTCTGCAGCGCGCCGCCCACAAGCGCGCGTAGCGGAGCCGCGAGAGACGTGTACCCGCAGCCCGGCCCAGACAGCCCGGCCACGCGTGCGAGCGCCGAGCGCATGCATGCAGGCCAAGCCTGCTGCTGTCCAGTCTGGTCCCGTCCAGTCTGGTCTGGTCCGCGTCGCGACCTGACCGCGTAACCCTGCGGCAAAGGCGGCCCGTCTCCTCCAAGGTGTCACGTCTGGTCTGGTCTGGTCAAGTCAGCAGGCCTCGCTCTGCCATGACTGCACGGCGTTTGGCCACCAACGCCAGCGTACAGCTCCCGGCTCCCGGCTCCCGGCCCCCGGCCCCCAGCTCCCAGCTCCCAGCTCGCACCTTCCCATCGTGTCGCTTGTCCACGTCGAGCCCGATCAATTGCCCTTCGTCACCCGCCTCATTTCGCTCTGCTCTCGACAACCCTTTCGCGGAGCCCGATGCCCGCGTCGTTGATGCCCTCGACCCCCGTCCGTTCCTGTTGCACAGCCTGAGCAAACAAGTCCGTCTCCGTCCTATCTTGCCAAGCGCCCCGCGCGAGGCCGAGGCGACGCACTGCCCGACTTGGCCATCACGGGCTCGACGCTCGACGCTCGACGCTCGCGCCGCCGCCATCCGTCTCCCCACGTTTCGTTTCGACGTTTCGCGACTGGCAGATTTCTCTTCGGCTCGGCCTGCCAGCTGGCCGCTGTCTGTTTTCCCTCCTTGGCGCGCGATACGATACGATTGACATAGTCAAGAGCCGAGGCCGTGCCGTGCCGTGCTGTCGAGAGCATCTGTCCGCCGTCTTGACAAGAAGGAACGAAAAAACAAAACAGCGTCGTCGGAACCCATCATGGATGCTCTTTCCGAGCAGATGCCGCCGTCTGCGCCGTCGCATGAGCATGACCACCAGCGCCTCCAGCCGAACATGGGACAGGATGGCAGCAGCAGCAGTTCGTCCCAGAGCCAGCCCCGGTCCATATCCGACGCGCAATTCTCTCGCATGGCCTACACCACGGACCAGGTCGTCACGCCGCCAGCCAGCGATACCAGCGGCGGCATTGACGGTCCCGGCGCGGGCGCGGGCACGGGCACGGGCACCGTCGACGCTGCGGCCATGTTGACGCAGCGTTGCCCTCCCGTGATGCTTGCGCAGACGACGTCGGGCGCCGTCCCCCATGCCAGCCAGCTGCACCACCTTTCCGCGGTTGCGGCGGCCCAGGACCGGCTTCAACTGGAGTCCGATGGCCATTCCAGAAAGAGAATGGCCGATGGCGAGGTCAAGGATCGTCGCGGTGGAAGCTTGAGTCCTGCCAAAGGACATGCCCGGACGACCAGTGCCGTCAGTGTTGCTTCCACAACCGCAAGCACCATCAGTGACGTATGTTTAGCATCCCCATGTCCCATCTTGCTCCCTCTCGGTGGGCAAAAAAAAAAAAAGACAAAAAAGACAAAAAAAAAAAAAAATCCATGGTAAGCTCACACATTTGACTCTTAGCTATCCGCCGAACTGAGGACGCGTCTATCGTACGCCATGGTCAAAGTGAATCATGGCTGGCAAGGTCGATGCTTGGATGAGGTGGAGAGTTTGGCATCGCAGGCCGCTTCCCCAACATCAAGTACATCCACCACCATTCATCGGGGTAGAAACGGATCATCCGTCAGTCCGCGACTACCCATACGCGCATCCCCTCCACAAATGTACTCGGCCACCGCCAGCAGGAGCGCGCCGGCGAGCCAGCAGCGACGCAATTCGGATTCCCACCCATCATCATCATCACTCTCCCCCAGGCCAACCCTTGCGCCGCCTGCCATGATTCAGCCGTCCCTGTCCATGTCGGCGACCAGGTCTCATGCTCGACGCAACTCGAACCCTCGCTACGCGCCGACCATGCTCTCCCTCTCCCAGTCCGCCTCTTCAGCATCACAATCGTCCGCCCCGCTCGGCAACGACCATCTCCGCCCCCACGGCAGGACCGTAGAGCCCATCCTCCACTCACCGCACAAGAACGTGCGGGAGCAAGACGCCATTGAGACGTTGTTGTTCATGAGCAGCCCCGGCCACTCGGCCAACTTGAAACACTCATTGTCCCCATTTGGCTCTCCAGGCCCGCAAGCCGGCGCAAACCACCACCACCACCACCACCAACACCAACGCCAACACCAACAACCCCCTCCTCGCAGCGCCAGGGACCGACACGCGCTCCCAACGTCTGGATCATCACGAAGGGGTCTGCCCTCCAACCGGCCGCCCGTGCCAGCCAAAAAGGTCGGCCGCGACAAGTCTCCGGCTCTCGACCCTGCGCAACATCACCCATCTCCCCCGCCAAACAGAGCGAGCACCAAGCAGCATGCCCCCGGCCATCGCCGCAGCGCGTTATCCCTACCCAGCGGTCTCGGCCTCGGCAATGGCACGGCGCGGAAAACTCTGCGCGACGAAGACATTGAGCGCATGCTGGATCGCGCGGGCGCGGAACTGGGCGATAGCTCTGATGATGAGGAGATTCAATTGCCACCGGGGAGGAATGGACTGGCACGTGTCACGGGGGCCTGATGTGCTCTTATGTTTTTTTTTTTTTTTTTGGCCCATCATCCTTTGTTCTTATTCTTCCTCCCTTCCTTTCATCGGGCGTGCCACGGCTCGTGCTCCATGCGGGGTGTCAATGACATGTGTGCATATGTCTCTGTACCACATATGCACATGCATGTTTTACCTTTTTTTTTTTTTTCACAAAAAAAAAAAAAAAAAAAAAGGACGAAGAACGCAGAGCTTAGTCATGGGACAAAAGTGGGTGTGTCCGTGTGCTCCTTTCTCCTTTCTCCTTCCTCGTTCCCCCCCCCTTCCGCGTCCGTTCTCCGCATGCGTTCTTGATGTCGTGGCGTGTCCTGAATCGGCGTCTTCTTTGGTCCGCGGATGAGGGCGGTGCCTGGGGTAATCTGTGTCGTTTGGGTGCGGATGGAGGGCGCCTGGGTTGGGACTGAATGCTGGGGGTTGATGGCTTGGTTGGGCCTCTGGACTGGGCGATGTGATGAGCATCGACGGACTGGACTGATCATCACGCATTGAGCATTGACAGAGTGGCCATCATGACGCGCCAACGCATCAATTCGCCAGGGATTCCCCATCATCTCTCTTTGGGCCCGGACAGATCGAGAATCATCATGGCGAGCTCAAAGCCCCGTGCAGCCATCTTGTCTGTCGTTTCCTTGCCCCCCCCCCCCCTTTCTTTTTTCTTTTTTCTTTTTCTTTTCGTTTTTTGTCGTCATTCATGCGGGTGAATGGACGCGCATGGGTTGTGTCATCTTGCATTGAAAGGAGCTCCACCAAGGCATGCAAGACGGAGGTTGTTTTTTCTTTTTTCTTATTTTTCTTTTTCTTTTTTTGGATAATGGACTCTGAAATCGATTGGTGCCATTCACCGCCATTTTCAATGCGCATTGCATCTCGTCGCGTGCAGCACTTTATCTGCTTTATCTATCTATTTGTTTATTTATTTATCATTCATTTTTCATTATTCCTTTTTTCCCTGCTTTTCATCCTCAACACGGCATGATATCGGCCCGGTATGGCCACGAGGCGGTCGCGTGCCATTCCCGCGCCGAGTCTCGCCCGTGTATGCACACGACCTTGGCACGCCGCTCCTCTGGCGAAAACGGACGTTGAATTCTTTGGCTCCGAGACAACAGGTTCTGTTGGGATTTTGTTCCGCGGAGCGTCTTGCCTTTTCTGTTGTCAGGGGGGAAGCACGAGCTATGTGGTCTGGTGGGATGAGAAGGCCTGGATTGGGCATGCTTCGAAGAGATTACTGGCGTAGTTTGTGGATGTCCATTTCTTGTCATGTTGGTTTCTAAGAGGGTTTCTTTTTTTTTTTTTTTTTTTTTCAAAAAAAGAAAAAAAAAATTGAATAAGTTTCCTTTTTCTTCCCCCCTGCGAAAACAGGTGTCGAGACTATTCAGCGGAGCGACTGGTGCCACCGGTGTAGCGTGCGACGTACACGTATCAATCTCCCCATTCTGATGAAGCTAAAAGAAAAAAAAACAGAAACAAGCAGAAGAAGGCCACGCGTGAAAACAAAGACGCAAGGAAAACCTCTATCCGCCATTAGAATCGACGCCGCTCCGTCGCAAAGCACAGCACGTTGGGGACCAAAACGCCAAGGCAAAAGGAGCGTGGAAATACGTTTACGCACATCTACGTCTCTAGAGTGTCTCCCCATCCAATGGCACCATTGATGGGTAAAAGGAATTCCCCCTGCTGCTTCCGGCCGGTCTCGGACACAACCACGGTGCAGGTACAATGGCCCAGATCCAACAGAATCCCCGCCGCAAAAAGAACCAAAGGAAAAAAAAAAAGCAAAGAAAAAGGCAACAAATAATACATGCCC
>SRPV01000422.1:0-20134 GCA_018360135.1 Claviceps sorghi | reverse complement strand
CCTTAAAGGTAGCTTATAAAGCCTACCTCTTTAAGCAACCTTAAAAGACCTAAGGGGGGGGGGGGGTAGGATTAGCTAAGGGCTAATATAGGTTTAGCTTAAGCACTCCCTTTATACCTATTCTTTTTATTCTTTCTTTATATAAGTAGTAGTATAATTAATAATAATAGTTATAAATAATAATAGTAACTATAATTTATAGTTATACTTAAGCTCCCTTATATACCTTATTATAGACTTAAGTTACTAACCTCTTAGGTTTATAAAATATTTAGTAATAATATAATAATAGAATTACTTTAGCTAAGTTAGGCTATATTTTAGCTTTAGCTAAGGGTTAAGTTAGCTCTATATTAGTCTTATTTAGTTCTTACTACTTTATTTACTTTATACTTTTATTTCTCCTTAAGGTAGGTAGCTAATATAAAATAAGGAATATAACTAGTCTTAAGTATTTACTTACTAAGAAAGCTTATAGCCTAAGGTATATTAAGTATAACTTAAATATCTTTATAGTTCTAAAAGGGTAGTGTATTAAGTTTAAATAGTTATAGGTAGTTATATTTTAAATATTTTAAGATAATATAGTAGTAGTTTTTAAAATTAAGTTAGTAGTAGTAAATAAAGGAATTTATACTAAGGATATATTAGTTATATAAAAAGGATTTAAGCTTAATCTTTTTTATATATATTTATATAAATATAAATAACTTATACTTATTAAGGGGCTTATATAGGTATATAAGCTTCTATATAGTTTTAAAGTTAAAATCTTACTTAGCTGCTATAAGGGTGTAGTAGGGCTAATATACTTATACTATAGCTCTCTTTTAGTACTATTTATTTACTTATTTTTATTTTAGCTTTTTAATAGGGTTAAGTCTATTAAGGTATAAGGGTAGATAGTGTTAAAGGGGTATATAAGAAGCTAGATTAAGGCCTTAGTAGGTGTATTAATAGCGTCTTTATTAAAGCTAAGTTATAATTATTATATAAGCGTTTTAGATTTTCTTTATTATATTATTTGCTTTAATTTACTTATAAAAGTATTATACTTAAAAATTAAAGTAAAGGTTATTATTATTATTATTATTATTATTAAATTACACTAGATAGCTCTAGGAGCTACTTTCTAGTACCTCTGCTTATTTTACTACATAGGAAAAACCCTAAAGCAGGGAGGAAAACCTATATACTACTATATATTAGCCTATAATTAGGGCCTTTATACAGAACCTTAGTAGTTCTAGCGTGTAAAATATAGTGCGCTACTAGCTAAGTTAGCAGCTATAGTTACTAAAAGGGCTAAGGAAAGATTAATATAGTAGGTATATATAATTTATATATTAGAGACATATAGTCTAAATGTGTATTAAAGATATCTAGGTGTAGTCTAGTTTAAAGCTAGTAGAAGTCTATATTAGTTGCTTATTTAACACTTTTAGAATGCGTTACACAGTAGTTCTGCGTTAAGTAATATATTATTAGACTTACCTAATTAGGAACGCAGTTACTAATCTAATATATAGTTACTAATTTAGTATAAATAAGCTAAAGGTTTAGTTTAGGTTTAAGGTAGGAGTTTATTAGTGCTACTATACTTTTATATTTCTACTCTTTAATTTCCTAATTAAGATTAGCTTATTAGTAAGTAATTTAGGGGGTTAGGTCTTTTTCTATAAGTAAGGCCCCCCCTCTTAGGTTTAAGGACCTCTTTTTTCTCTTCTTCTTTATAGTAAGAGCTTAAATTAGTAAGTGCCCTCCCCTCTTCCCTTTAGTTTCTAGCATAGGCTTAGTTTAGGTCTTTAGTTTTACTAATAATTTTAAGGGAAGACTATACCTTAATAGACTAATTAAAGCCTAGTAAGTTGTCTTAGGGTCCAGCCTAGTTCTAGTACTAACCCCCTTAGGGCCCTTAGTAGCAATAGCCCTACAATTCTTATATTATATAGATAAAAAATCTAAGAAAAAGTTGCTATAATTAGAAAGGTAAGTTCCCTTTTAGGCCCCCCCTAGGTTTATTACAGCTACTAATTATTTAAGTATTAGTAGTTCCTATTTTAAATGCTATATAATAGGGCATAATTATAATAAGGTAAGTTATCTTAGTTTACTTTAGGTTTAGTATAATCCCTAACTAAAGCAGCCCTTACTTATATATACCTTCTACTAAGTAAAGGTATAGGCTCTCCTTAATTTTTAAGTAACTTATAATAATAAAGATAAGGATAATCTAAAGTCCCTATTTAATATAAGTCTAGTCTAATCCTATATCTATCCCTACTTAGCTAATATATTATAGTTTAAAGCGTATAAGAAGGTTTAAGAGACTACTTAGCGCTTAGTTAACGCTAAGCTAAGCATAGATTAAACCTTTGCTATTACTAAGGCAGTCTCTAAGGGCTTTAAATAAAATATACTAAGCTATATAGAATATCTAGCTATAGCTATAAAGTAGACTAACACCCTATTAGTAATAGTAGCTATAGTAGCTATAGAAGGGAACTTAGCTAAGAATAATAGGGAGAGAAGGAAGGGGATAGGGAATAAAGATAAAATAAGTAAAGAGAGGGGGGGTTTAAAAGGAGGGAAAGGGGGGGCAACTTAGGGCTATAGTAGGACCTAGGGGCGCCCTTAGGGCCGCCCTTAAGGCACCTAAAGTGTTTTTAGTAGCTATTTTCCTTTTTGCTTTATAATTTCTATAGATAAATAAATTAAGCAGCTATAGCTTAATCCTAACACAGCCCCTCTCTTACTACCCTTCTATATTTATTTATAGTTATTAGTCTCTATATAATAGCTATATAAGCTTTTTTCTACCTATATCTCCCTTATCTCCTTACTAGGTCCGCCTTAGGCCTTATTCTCCTTTATATAGTTAATCTCTTATCTTTTCTAAAGCGTAAGGGCTAGGTAGTATTAAGGGAGTTAGCTAGTGCTAAGTATTTATTAGGTAAGGTATTTTACTAATTTTAGTAAGTTAAGGGCTGTATAGATATCCCTTTAGTTCTATATTAGTCTTACTTTAGCGCTTATTAGTTAGAGGTAGTTATATTTTAAGCACTATATAATTAGATATTAATAGTTCTTTTCTTTACCTTAGCAGTAGTATATTAGTAATTCTACCCTAAGAACGCAGCAGTTATAAAGAAAGTAATTAAGGCCAATCTTTTCTATATATATCTAAATAAAGGCTGCTAATTTAAACTTAGTAAGGTAGTAGTAGAGTTAAATAATTTTTGCCTTAAAATAGAAGTTAAGGTCCTATTTAGCTATATACTAATTTTAGTGTGGATTATAGGCAGAGGCTTTAGTTCTATCCTTATACTACCTATCTTTCTATTTTTTTTTTAGTTTTTAGCTTAGACTAAGGGTCTTAGGATTAAAGGGGGGGCAGTTTAGGAATAGCTTATAGTCTATAACCTATGTTTATCTTTAATAGATTGCCTAATAGCAGAGGCGTGTTATAACTATAGCATATATAGTATAGATCCTTATTACTATACTATTTATCTTAATGTATTTATAGTATTACTAAACCTAATAGTTAAGGTAAAGGTTAAGGGGTAGTACTACTATTTTAGTCTTAAGTAAGGTCTATAGTATTGCCTTATAAGCGCCTAACACTACCTAAAAGCACTTAGTTTGCTTTATAATAAATGCTTTTACAATTCCCTTAGCTATACTGCCTTATTTAGTAGGGGTGTAGTATACGCCTATACTATATATAATAAAGCTCTATATAACCTATATATATAGGAGTCTTAATTCCTATAATAAGCACCCTTACATAGACGCTATAAGTATAGTAAGGGCTAGCTATTAGTATATAAGCTTTTTTATAAGCTGTTTTTAATATACCTTCTTCTATAGTTTATAATATATTTAAACTCCTAAGAAGCGTGCGGCCTATACTAGCTAAATTATAGCGTTACTAAGCTAAACCTATGTTATATTTAGTTATCTTTTCTTAGTAAAATAAATAAGTTTGCTTTTTTAAGGATAAAATTAAAAGCTAGATTCCTAGGACTATTCCTAGCAGACCTTCTATATAGTCTTAAGGCATTCCTATATCTCTTCTATTATATATCTATATACTAAAATATTTATATTATCTAAGAATCTAAGGACTAAAATAAAGTAAACTATTTTAAGTTTTTTATATAAGGGTGTAATATATAATAGAAATAGTATTAGGGATACAAGGGACCCTTATAGGACCCCTATAGGTATAGGTTAGGCAGTAGCTATTTTGCCCTTAAACGTTAGGTAGGCTTCTTATCTATTAGTAAAGGCCTAAGCCTACTACACTATTTATATAGATAATTTAGTAGTAAGTATTATATATGTTAGTTATCTATAGTAGACTATATTAAAGGCTATAGAGATATTTAGTTAAAGGAGCGATATAGTTTTACTATAGTACTATACTATTTTTATAGCTTCTATTAAAATACTAAGGGCTACCTTAATAAAGTAGTTTACTTTATTACCTATTTAAAGATTAGGGAGGGCGCCTCCTTCCTTAAATATATAGATAATCTATACTACTACTATTACTTTAAGGATTTTACTTATTACACTTAAGAGGGAAATAGAACGCTATACTCTTATATATTATATCTTTAAAGGGGTCTTCCTAAGCTTATATAAGACAACTACCTTAGCTTTTTAGAACGGTTCTAGGTAGTATTTAGCTTAGTAGTATATATTAAGAAGGATAGCTAAAGCGTAAGCTAAAGGTTTACTATATGCCTTTAAGAACCTAGCTAAGAGCTTATTAAGCCTAAGCACTTTCTAGTTTAATAGCTATTTAAGGATATTATAGATCTTATCTATTATAAATTTATCCTTATTAGGGAACGCTATAGAATTAAGGTAGGTACTAAGATTATTTAGGAGGTTATTTATTCTTATTATAGATATTAGGAAGAACTAATTAGAAAAAGCTTTAGCTTTGCCTTAGTAAGTGTATTATAGTGTTTAGGATTTACCTATGCCTTAGTATAGGGGTAGGACCTATTAGGTTTCTAATAGGAGTCTACTTCTTAGTCTAGCTTATTATTTAAGCTTCTAAAGGCTCCCTTTACTTACTATTGCCTTTGCTACTACCCTTTACTAGGAGCTATATTGCTTATTATATATAATATAGTCTTAGTGCGCTGCTACCTTAAATACAGCCTCCTAATTTGCTAAGGTATATTAGCAGTGCTATTATCTTTAAGCTTTATAGGCATTCTAAACTGCCTCTTATATTTTAAGATTCCACTATAGTTGTGTGTAAGGACTAGCGTAGGGCCCTTTTAGTATTATAGTTATAGTAATAATATAGAGTTCTACTATAAGCTATTTAGTAAATATATTTATATAGCTTATATACGCTAGAGAGGAAAGAAAGTTATTAGGGTAGAGCTAGTACGCTGCCTTAGTAAATATAAGGTCTTTGTTTATATAGTACTATTTAAATTAGTGTTTTATAGGTAGGGGGTTAGTGTCTTTAGTATTAATATAAATAAGCTATAGTATATAGTTAAAACTAATAAGGTTACACCCCTTTAAAAACTATAATACTATATCTATAAATACTTATATATAATTAATAGTGCTATCCCTTTTACCTTAAGTTTTCTATATTATTTCCCTTTAAGGTATAGTAAGTTTAAGCTACTACTACTCTATAACTATAAGTAGTATTTCACTTCTTAGTAATATATATCTATAGTAGTCTTATAATAGATAGTATTAGTTAAAGTCTTTAATAAATACACTATAAGGCTATATAGATTCTTTTAAAAGTGTGTAAAAGGGAGATATTTAGTTTTATTTATAGTTAAGGGAGTAAATTAAATATATATTAGTATTCTATAGTATAATTATATACTAGTTAATGCCTACCTATATTATCTATAACCTAAGACTATAGCAGTAGTAGATATATATAGCTATATAGTTGCTTTAGGCTGCTAGCTAGTAAAGTCTAAGACTTAGGTTAAGGGGTGGTTTACTACTCCTACTAAGTTCTTAAAGCGTAACTATATTAGTTTTAAGCTAGGCTCTAAGGGCTATATAAACTAAGTAGGTTTTCTTCTATATATTTTAGTATATAACTTATATAGTTATATTTATTAATTAAAAGGGGTGTTAGTTTCTATTAATAGTGCCTCTGCTATAAGACTGCTATAGTTTTATAAAAAAGCTTTAATAGCTTCTCTTAAGCAAAGGGGGGGTGGTATAGTAATAGAGTCCCTATTAGCTATTATTAAGCAGCTGCCTTATAGGCAGCTAACACGTTTCTATAGTAATACCTTATAGGAAAGTATAAAGCTAGCTAATTTTCTCCTACCTCTTATTACTTTAGTTTATCCTTTAGTTTCTAGTTTAGCTAAGGTAGTAAAGGCATTAAGCTAGTTTAGGTATATAGTATAGGCCTTAGCCTATTGCTTATTAGCAGTTCTATAACTCTTTAACTATATTAAGTAAGGACCTAAGCAGTTTATATAGTATTCCTATACTACTTCTATAAAGGTAAGGCAATTGCTTTTATTATTATAATAGGCTACTGCGTAGCAGCTATAGCATAAGGCTAATATATAATACACTGCTATATAACTATATTTAAAGTATTAGTAGTATTAATAAGGGTAAAGGGCTTTATTATAGGGTTTAGCTTTAAATATTTCTGCTTTATATATAATTCCACTATAGCATAGTCTGTTAGCTATATTAATATTATTAACGCCTATAATTAGGGGCGCTTATGTAAAGGTTCTATATAGTTTTTACGCTACTACCCTTATAATTATATATCTATTAGCACTAGCTAGGTTGCTTATAATAGTTTCTTTTATAGTATTCTAAGTATAGTAAATAAGGAAGCCTTTAATAATAATGCTAAATACTTAGTAGTTTAGCGTTGCCTTTAGTCTAAATATAGTCTAAACTTAAGTGGTATCTTTTATATAGGCTTTAGCTATTTTCTTAAAAGTAACTACTATATCCCTACTATAGAGGTAGCGCGCTATTATTATAGCATTCTTACCTATAGCTTTATTAATAGTATTAATAATCTCTTTTAAGCTATAGCTTTTAGCTATATTACTAATGCCTTATCCTTTTATAATAGTTTTATAGTAAACGCATAAGGAGACTGCTATAAAAGCAAAGGGTTAAGCTATTATAATAGGGGGGTAGGCAAATAGGCTGCTAGCTATAACTTATACTTATAATATTTTTATTATAGTTCTAAGCTAAAGTACCTTCTTAACTACCTTTTTAACTATTGCCTTAAGGGTAGAGGTTATTACTAAGTCTCTTAATACTAAGTAGGAGTAAGTTATAGCCTTTTATTAGGCCTATATAGTCTCTACGTTAATAACACATAGAATAACATTCTAAAGCTCTTTTAGCAAAAAAGATAGCACTAACTTAGCAATTTTATTATATTTTAGTTATAAGTGTATTAGTACTTAGTCTTATATTATGCTAAATATAGGCTTAACTTAGTTGCTAAATATAATCCTACCTAAATTAGTAAGGGGGTTATAGTAACTCTAAGAGAGGCTATAATTTCCGCTGTCTATAACAATATCTATTACGTTGCCCACCGCTCCTATGCTTTAGGCCTAATACATTATTAAGGAGGGGGGTAAATAGGTAAGGCAAATCTTTTTATTAACTTTTTAAGCGAATTAGAGTCAATTCCGCAGCGCTATTACGGTGCGGGCGAATTCGCAAAAGTTTTAGGTATTAATTTTAAGGTAAAGGTTAATAAATAGTATAGCTACTTTAGTTTTTATTAAGGCTTAAGATATAGCTTTATAAGTACTTATAACTACCTAAAAGTAATAAAGTTACTTTTTCTTAAACTCTTTAGCTATACCTTTAGTAACTCTTTTATAGCTTATTAAGGTATAATATATTTCTATACTATATATAACTAAGCTTTAAATAACCTATATATATAAAATCCTTATATTTCTTATAAGGTATCTCTATATTAACGCTAAAACTATAATAAAGGTAAGTTATTACTATATTAGCTTCTTTATAACTTTAAATTAATAAGCCTTTTATTAAAGCTTTTTATAAATCTAAACCTTAAGAAAGTAAGTAAACTATATAGGCTAAATTATAGTATTTTTAAGTTAAACTAAGGTTATTATTAATTAGTAGTATTTAGTAAAGTAAATAAGTTTACTTTTTTATAAGTAAAACTTTAAGCTTAACTTAGCTAACTAATTTTAATAAACCTTTTATACTTACTTAAGTTAAGCTTAGTTATTCTTTACTATATATTTATAAGAAAGGATATTTATATTATTTAAGAACCTTAAGATTAATATAGAATTAACTAACTATAGCTTAATATAAAGAGGGGTAATATATAAGAGAAATAGTATAAGGGAGATAGAGGAACCTTATAAAACTTTAGTAGTAATAGGTAAAGTGTTAATAGCCTTACTTTTAAAGTAAAAATATATTATTTTAATAGCTATAAAGGCTTAAGTTTATACTATTATTTATTTAAGAAGGCTTAAGAAGATTATTATATATATAAGTTAATAATAGTATATAGTATTAAAGGCTATAGAAATATTTAGCTAAAGAAGTAATATAGTTCTACTATAATACTATATTATATATATAGCCTTAGTAAAGATGCTAAGTGCTATCTTTATTAACCTATAAGCTTTATTTTCTATTTATATATTAAAAAGGGTGCCTCTTTCCTTAGCTATATAAATAATTTAAGTTACTATTATTACTTTTAAAACCTTACTTATAATACTTAAAAGTAATATTAGCCTTTAAGCTTTAGCTTATTAAAGCTTTTAAAAGGACTTTCTTAGTTTTTATAGTATTACTACTTTTACCTTTTAAAATAGGGCTAAGTAGTGCTTAATTTAGTAATAAGTATTAAGTAGGTATATTAGTATTTAGGTAAGTAGCTTATTATATACCTTAAGGAACCCTACTAAAAGCTTATTAAGTTTAGGTGCTTTTTAGCTAGCTAAATACTTAATAACTATATAGATTTTATTTTTATTAAATTTTTCTAAGTTTAAAAATATAATAGTATTAAAGTAAGCTCTTAAGTCTTTTAGTATATTATTAATATAGGTATAAAATAGAGAAAAGAACTATTTTATAAACACTACTACTTTTTTATTATAAAAATATACTTAAAAGGTTATATTACTCTTACTTTAAAGTAAAGTTAGTATCTATTAAGTATTAAAAGGGAGGCTACTATAAAGATATACTTATTATTTTAATTTCTATAAAATAAGCTACTTAGTAGTTACTAACTAAATAAGATATCTTAAAATATTATATTACTTTTTATAAACTACTTAGAATTAAGTTTTAGCTACTTTAGTAATAATTTACTAATTTATATTAGTTTTAGTTGCTTTTTAATAATATTAAGCTCTCTTTATCTTTTAAACTACCTTCTTAACTTTTATATTTTATTATAGCTATTAATAAAGCCTATCTTAAAGGTTCTTTAAAGTTAATTTCCTAATAATTTATTAAAGCTTACCTATTAATTAGTTTATAAATAAGTTAATCTCTTTAAAAGTATTTAATAGCTTCTTAAAGTAGTTATAATAAAGCTAATATATAGCTTTACTAAATACTATATTATTATTTATAAATACTTAGCTAAACTTAAGGTTTTTATTTCTTAGTTAGTATATTTTTATCTTAATATAAATAAGCTATAGAATATAGTTAAACCTACTTAGGTTAAGGCCTTTAATAAACTTAATAAGTAGGTTAAAGGTAGCTTAAGTATAGTTAATTATACTACTCTATTAGCCTTAGGTTTATTAAGTTATCTTACCTTAAGGGGTAATAAGCTTAAGTTATTATTAAGTTATAAGTATTAAAAAGGTATTATAGCTTAAAAAGGTGTATTTATACTTATTTTATAGTAGGTAGTATTAGTTAAAGTCCTTAATAAGTATAATTTAGTTCCTTAAAAGGGCTAATATAAGTTTATATAAAGGTATAGTTTAGTAATATTTAAAGTTAAAAAAGTAAATAAAGTAGATTTCTATATTTTATAAAGTAATAAAACACTAATCTATTCTATACTAAGTTATTTATAATTTAAAGCTATATTTCTAATATATATATATAGCTATTTTACCTTTATATATAGTAAGTTAATAGTAGCTTAAGCTTAAGGTAAGAGGTAATTAATTAGAACTATATAGTTCTTATATTACTATTATATTAATCTTAGGTTAAGCGCTTAGTATTATATATACTAAGTATATTTTCTTCTATATATTCTAATATAATACCTTTATTATAAGAGAGTAATAAATTAGCTATTATATTTAGCTAGCCCTTTAGTAAGAATAGGTTAAAGGCTTAAATAGTTATTTATTATACTATATTACTAAGCTACTAAAGCTAATAAAAAAGGTTATATTTTAGTAGTTTAGTTTTTACTTTCTTTAGGGTGCTTAACTTATTTTTAAGGTAACTTTTTATAAGTTATAAAGCTATTTACTTTTTTATAATAGCTATAGCTTTTAACTTTAGTTTAACCTTTTTATTTTATATTATTTAGAATAGTAAAGGTATATAGTCTTACTAAATAAGCTATTTTAGCTTATATTTACTACTTATTTATTATAATATAGAGTTAAAACTAAGCTAAGTGCTTACTAAAGTAGTTAAAGTAGTGTTTATAAGTATTACTTATAAAGGCTAAGTATAATTATTCTCTCTCCTTATATTAACTAGCTATATATTAGCTATACCTTAAGGTAGCCTTATAATATACTATAATATAGCTAAATTTATAGTATTTATAGTACTACTTAAGGTAAATAGTATTATTATATAGTTTAATATTAAATATCTTAGCTTTATAAACTACTTTAACTTAATATAAGTAGTTAGCTATATTTACTTTATTAATACTTATAATAAAGGGGGCTTTATTAAAGGTGCTATATAATTTCTAAGTTATTACTCTAATTATTTTAAAGCTATTAATAATAATAAAGGCTTACCCTATGGCGCAGTGGTTGAGCGTTATGGAAAACCTAAACACTTTTTTTATATAAGTAAGAAAAGTAGGGAGGTTATAGGTTTAATTCTTATATAAGGTATAGATTTTTTTTATATTTTAAGTAGCTTTAGAAAGGTTTAGCTTAAAATATAGGCTTAATAAAGTCTAGACTTTAATTAGCTAATATAGTAGAAGTATATTAGCTAATTAGTGCTTAGTAAGTAGGAAAAGTAAGGTTAAGCCCCTTATTATCCTTACTTACTAAGCAATATAGATTAGCTACTACTATACTATAAATAAGTAAATTACCCCTTAGCTATTAAGTTATATAGCTAGTTATAGCTATAATATACTAAGGTTAGGGTTAATTAATTAAAAGGTTATTAAGTAAGGTATTAAATAGAAGCTATAAGGAAGTAATATAAAGTAAATAATAAATGTATTAGTTATCTATAGTTAAGAATAGGTTTATAAGTAGTTAAACTATATATAAAATTAGCTAGGTTTTTATTCTATTAGGCAACTACTAATTAGTAAGTAATTACTAGCTTAGTAACTTAATAAGGTTTCTTAGCTAATTAGGAAAATAAGAAAGCAGAGGTTCTAGATATAACTAAGCATAAATTACTAAGGTCGGCTAGCGTATACAACAATACAATAATAAAGGCTTTTACAATATTTTTCTTAAATTAATTTTAATAAAGGTAGTTAGGAAATCCCTTAATAATTATACTAAATACTTATTATTAAAGGGTTATATTTAGTTTAAATATATATTAAACCTAGTTCTTACTTATTAAGTAAGGTTTAGCTAAGTTTCTAAATATTATAATAGTATCCTTACTATAGAGGCGCCTTATAGCTATAGTATATTTAGTACTAATAGCTATATTAATAGTAGTAATAATATCTTTTAAGGACTTAGTTTTAAAAAGCTTACTAATAAAAGGCTTTTTAATAAAGACTTTATAGTATACCTAAGGCAGAACTACTAAGGTAACTAGCTAATAGGTAAATCCTTAACTAAAAGGGGCTATACTAATAGTAGTAGTTATTTTATAAGCTATAATAAAAGCTTAAGAGGTTTTTAAGTTAGTTCTAAGCTAAATTACTTTTTTAATAGCCTTTTTAATAGTTTTCTTAAGGTTTTTTATAATAATTAGTCTAAAAGTGTTAATAATACTATAGTAGGTATACGTTATTTCTATATTTAAGTAAGAGAGGTAGAAATTCTAAATCCCTTTTAATAAGCCTATATTAAATAGCTTAGCAATCTTATTATAATTTTTATATAAATATACTAGTACCTTATCCTAACTTATAATAGGCTTAGGATTAATTTAAGGGGTAAATATATTATTATTATTATTAGTCCTTATATTTAAGTAGTAGCAACTTTATATAAAGCTATAATTTTTAGTATTAATATCTTTTAGTATTATACTACCTATTACGCCTACACTTTAAAACTAATATAATATTAAGAAGGGGGGTAAATAGGCTTAATAAAACGTTTTATTAACTTTTTAAGCGGTTTAAAGTCGATTCTGCAGCGCTATTATAGTGCGGGCGAATTCGCGAAAAGTTTTTTTATAAAAGACTATATATATATATATATCTTACTCCCTTCTCTTTAGCCCTTTACTAATATTTTTAAGCTATTAAAACTACTTTTAAAAGCTATATTATAGCTTATTAATAAGTATAAATAATATATTTCCCTCTTTCTTTATAGAATCTTATAAGTATATTACTTTATTTTAAATACTTTTTTACATATATTTTCTTAAAAGAATTACTAAGAGTAATATAAGGCTTAGTAATTAACTTAAGCTTTTTACCTTTACCTTAGTAAGGTAAGGTATATAGTTTAAGCTATAATAATTATTATTAAAAATAAGGGGTTTATAGAGGCTTTTACCCTCTAAATTACTAAGGTAGTGAGGCTTAGTAAGCTAGAAGCTAGAAGGTGTCTGCAGCGCTACAGCTAAAGCTATAGGCCTTATTACTAATATTAAAAGCTTAATGCATAACTTTTAGTATATAAAATACGCTAAATTTTAGCTTATAGAAAGCAGTAGAACTTTCTTAGATTTTTATCTAATTATTTAATACTTTAGGTAGCAGGCTTAAATTAATAGTTTATATAGTTATAGGTAGCTAGTAAGGGGGAATGTCTTCTCTTTTATATACCCTTTAAGCCTATTAAAGACCTAGCCTTATAAAAAAAGGCTTATAAGCTACTTTTTATTTTTTGTAAAATTTATTTATATAGGAAAATAAAAAAATAAACTTATAGCTATATAAATAAGCTACTAATATACTCCTTAAATATTAACTTAATAAAAATTAGTGTGTAACTTTAAAAATTAGAAAAATTAACTAATTATATAAAACAATTCCCTTTATTTTAGTAATAAAAATACTAATTATAAATTCTGTTGGAATTGCCCCCTTACAGGAGAACCTTAGCGCAGCCTAGGTGGATTAATAGAAGTAAGAGCATTGCTTCTATTAGGTGTATCCCTATAAATATAGAGCTACACTTAAGGGGAAAAGTAGGCTAATAATACTACTACTTTTTCTGCCTTTTTTAACCTTTTAAGCTAACTTAGAACCTTTATAAATAAGCTAAATTAAACCCTTTTTTATCACCCTTTTTTATTATATATAATACTAGCTAAACTAATACTAATTAATAATTATAAAACTATAGATTTATAAGGTTATTTAAAGAGATAGCTTTTAAAAGACCTTTTATAAGGTTAGGTTTTATTACTATATTATAAGTAAGGAATTTTTATACTTTTTAAAAGACCTTTTAAGGTTAAGTTTTACTTATATTATTATTTTTTATTAATAAAAGAAAAGAACCCTTTTTATAATAATAACTTTTATAAACTTAAATGCTACTACTAATTATTATATAAAAAGACCTTTATCTTTATTATTTATTATAATAAAAACCCTTAATTTCTTATCTCTTAGCCTTTAAAGTAAAAAACTAAGTTTTTCTTTTAATTAAAATAATTAATAAATATAATATTATAATATACCTATAAAAGAGAAACCCTTTTTAAAAGATATTATAAAAGTAAGACTAAAAAAACCTTAATTTTAGCTTAATAATAGGATTAGAATATCTATATCTTAATACTATACCTAGTATTATTAAAAGCTTTTATAATATAATTTTGCTTAACTAAGAGTATACTTAGAATAACTTAGCTAACCTTTATACTACTCCTTTTATTAAGCTTTATAATATATTTATATACTATATTTAGCTATATTATAATAAGAGCTAAAGCTTTAAGTAGATAATTTATAACTTTTAAAAGGATTTTAAAAACTAAAAATTCCTTAATTTTAAAAGAATTAATGCTTTAATTTAAAGAGCTTTAAGAGATATTCTTTAAAACTAAAGAGTTAAGCTTAGTAAAGGTATATAAGCTAAGGTTATTAAGTCTCTTTTTAAGTTAAAAAAGCTTATTAATAAGGAAATTAACTAAAGATTTCTTAACTTACTATTTTCCTTTATATAAAGCATATAAAATCCCCTTTTAAGAGAGTAAAGTATATAAAACCCTTTTATTAGCTTATAAAATATATAAAAACCCTATATAGTGTGTCGACCCTAAAACCCACACAACCCTCTAATACACTTAACTCTATAATCCATAAAGGCTGCCACATTATTAGTAATAAACCTTAGAATCTATAGAGTTAAATGCGTAAAAAGCGTAGAAAATAGTCTTAAAAGTAGAATTATTATATAATTAAATGGTTTATTTAGCTAAAAATAATAACTAAGACTCTTATCTTTTTATATAGCCTTCTTTTACCTTTAACTATAATAAAAAGCCTTTCTTAAAAATACTATAGCTCTCTTATCTCTTTTATAATAATAACTAATAAAGTAATATACTTAATTTTAGTCTTAATTTATAGGTTTCTTTTTAATTAAATAATTTATTATATTTACTTTATAATAATAGTAAGCGTTTTTAATTTAAAAGCTTATATAATAGTAAGGTATATAAGAAAAAGGTAATATAATAAAGATCCTATTTTAATATTTTAATATTTTAAATAAGTGTAAAAATATACTATAAAGTGTAAAAAAAAGCTATAGAAAATACTCTTTACTTATACTTTTCCCCTTAATTAAATAGTTAGGCCTACCCTTACTTAGTTATAACTATATTTTATACTATAGCTATATTAGCCTCCTAATTTATTTACTTTAATATAATACTTTTCTAAGTATACTATAGATTTTTATAATCTATAGTAGACTAATTTATAAAAAGGGGTAAATAAATAGAATAAAAAAGAAAATATATACTTTATAAACTTAATTAAATAATTCTTACTTTTTTATATTCTTTATTTTATTTCTTTACTTTATATACTTTACTTATAAAAAAACCTATACTAACTCTTACTTTATTTCTTTCTTTATATATTTTTAAATTCTATTTTAAACTATTATTCTTATTATATTTATAGAAATAATAAAAATATATAATTTACTTATTAGGGCTAGTATAAAAATAGATCTTTACTTAATATCTTTCTTTTTTATAGTTAGTAAAAATATAATAGTAGTTATATAATTTATATCTTTAAGTATAACCTTTTTAGTAGTAATAATTAAAGATATATATAAAGTATCTTATACTTTACCCTTAAGTTCTAAGAAAAAGCCTAATTAAGGCTAATCCCTTTAATTAAATACTTATAATTAATCCTATAGTAGTTATTACTTATTTATAATAGGCTTATCTTTTTAATTATTATTTACTAATTACTATAATAATATAAAAGTAGTAATTTCCTTAATATTAAGGTCTTTCTTAGCTTCTTTTAAAGATTATAGTAATATAAAAGTAGTTTTTAATCTATCTTTTACTTAATTAATTCTAGCTACCTTTATAATAGTAGTATCTATAATAGCCTAAGCCTTTTTTACCTTTTTTTATTTATTATATTTATTTTATTAACTTTTTTAAATAAAGATATATATAATATCTAAAGTTTTAATATTCTTAAGTATAAAGGCTTTAAAAGTTCTTTAAATATCTATTAAAGTATTTCTTATTTTTAGTAGTTTATTTAATTTAATCTAAATTAAGTAATAGCCTTAAGAATATAAGTTATAGTTTTACTTAATAAATACTTTTATCTTTATATACCTTCCTTTAATAGTAAAAGAGTTAATAAAAGAGACTAAACCTTTTATAGCTTTTAAAATTAAAGCTAAGTTTAAAATATTATACTTAAGTTTCTTCCCTTACTTAAAGCTTAGTTAATTAAATAGTATATATTAGAAATAAGGGGTTTATAGAGGCTTTTGCCCTCTAAATTACTAAGGTAGTGAGGCTTAGTAAGCTAGAAGCTAGAAGGGCTTTGTAGCGCTATAGCCGAAACTATAGGCCTTATAACTAATGTTAGAAGCTTAATATATAACTTTTAGCACTTAAAATATGCTAAATTCTAGCTTATAAAAAGCAGTAGAATTTTCTTAGATTTTTATTTAATTATTTAATATTATAGGTAGTAGGCTTAGATTAATAGTCTATATAGTTAGTAGGCAGCTAGTAAGGGGGAATATCTTCTCTCTTATATACCCTTTAAGCTTATTAAAGGCTTAGCTCTATAAAAAGAGGCTTATAAGCTACTTTTTATTTTTTATAAAATTTATTTATATAGAAAAACAAAAAAATAGACTTATAGCTATATAAATAAGGTGTTAATATACTCCCTAAAATATTAACTTAATAAAAATTAGTATATAACTTTAAAAATTAAAAAAATTAACTAATTATATAAAAAAATTCCCCTTATTTTAGTAATAAAAATGCTAGTTATAAAATCTTCTAAAACCCCTTAGTTATTACGTAAATTGGCTGTAAAGTGCGCCCTAAGGTAGCTTACTATATAGCCCCTAAGGTAAGTAGCTTAAATTTTTAAGCTAAATTTTAATTACTTACTTAATTACTATAAAAATTAATTCTAAAGTCTTACTAAGCCTAATAAACTATTAGGTTTCTAATTAGGTATATATTAGCTGCTATAAGGTATAATTAAAAGGGAAAGGTAAGAAAAGTAAGGCGCTTATAGCTATAAGCTATAAGCAGAAGAATTAATTCTATAAGCGCTATACATAGCTTAGGGCCGCTTATAACGCTAGTAATAGCTAAGAAAAGCCCCCTAAGGGTCCCTATAAGGGTCCCTATAAGGCAGGGGCTAAGGGTTACTATAAGGCCTATTAAAAGGCCTAAATAGATAAGGAAGTCCCCTAAAAATAGCTGTTATTTTTAACACCCCCTTTAAAGAGGTATTCTAAAAGCTAAAAAGGAAAGAAAAGGAATACTAAATTTAAAGAAAATCCTTATAAATCTAAATAAAATTATAAAAGGAAAAGGATAATAGATTTAAGAAGCCTAAAAGTGGGGCTCTTTAAATAAGTTAAAAAAGTACTATAGTGGCATATAGTAATGTTAAGGAACTTATTATTAAAGTTAAAAATCCATTTTTAGCTTATTTTAGTGATTATTTTAAATTTTCTAAGTGTTTTTATAATGGTTTTAGTGCCTTTAGCTAGGCGTTAAAGATTTTATAGCAAAGGGTTATAGGGGTTAGAGCCCTATAAGCTCTAAGAAAATAGCATATATTAGGATAGCTAAAGGCTTAGTTAGGCTATTAGCTAGTATTTTCTTAGTATCTAAATAGGCAATTTTAGCTAGCTTAGCTAAGATTTACTACCTATTATAGTAGAATTTTAGCAGAGTGTGCTTAGTTTAACTATAAAGGGCTGAATTATAGGCCGTTTTTATAGCGCCTTAGTTATCGCAAAAAATCTATATAAGGGGCTTTATAGGGGCTTTTAGCTCCTTAAAAATACCCTTTAGCCACTAAAGTTCTCTAAAAGTCTTATAAATTGTGTTAGATTTAGCTTCTGTAATAGATAAAGCTATAGTATTAGCTTTCTTACTTTTCTAACTTATAGGGCCCTTAGCTAGCTTAAATAAATATATATAGGTGGATTTAAAAGAGCTTTTATTACTAGTAAAATCGCTATTATAGAACCTAACTAAGCTATTGCTAGCTTTACCTTTATTTATAGGGGAATCCTTATAAATTATAGTAAGGTTCTAAGTATTAGAAAGATACCTTAGAAGGCTTTTTACAGCATTTAGGTGTTCTAAATAAGGACTAGTAAGGGCTGTTAAAAGCTATTATAGCGTAAAGGCAACGTTAGGCCTTATAAGGGGCATTAAATACATAATAGTCCCTATAATGCTTTAATATTCCTTTATTTCCTTAGGGTTAAGGGGCTTAGTAAGCTGAGTTTTTAAGACCCCTAGCTATATAAGAATTCTAACTACCTTGTAATTTTTAAGCTTAAAGCGTGCTAAGGCCTCTTAAATATACTGTTTTTAGTGTATTTTTAGAGTCTTATTTTTTTAATTACACTAAATTTACACCCCTAAGAAGAATTCTGCAAGGCCCCTATCTTCTATAGGGTAGGCTTTATATAAGGCCTTTTTAAGCTAATTTATATATTATAAATTTAGCTCTATAAGAAGGTAATTATTAATATATATAATAATAAAAGTCTTAGTTTTAGAATTATAGAATATAGCAAGGTTAGATATAAGGGGGCTAAAGCTAAGGCTTTTTAGCACTTTTATTAGCGTTTATTACCACTCTTTAGAGCTTTGCTTTAGGCTATAAAGGGTCTTTCTAAGAATAATTATCTAATTTTTAGAAGCCTTATAACTATAGCTTTTAGCTAATTTAGCTAATTATAGATTTTGCTTAATAAATTCCGTAAAGCCCTCTAGAATTATTATATAAATAAGCTCTTTAAGGTAGCTATTTAAAAACACACCTATAAAGTCTACTTACTTTATTTCCTAGTCCTTTATAGCTGCTAAAGCTAATAAAATCCACTAGCTAAGGGAAATACTAATAGTAGTAA
Organism: Claviceps sorghi; assembly: GCA_018360135.1. Classification (NCBI taxonomy): domain Eukaryota; kingdom Fungi; phylum Ascomycota; class Sordariomycetes; order Hypocreales; family Clavicipitaceae; genus Claviceps; species Claviceps sorghi. The sequence continues at coordinate 1,112 of SRPV01000422.1, read as the reverse complement.
AGGTATATATATAATCTAAACCTTTTATTTATATAAATCCTTTTATAATAAGCTATACTTTATATTTTAAAGGATTATTTTCTTTATCTCTCTTTATCTTTAATACTAAGCGATTTTTTAGAACTTTCTAGCTCTTAGGGACTTAGTTTACCTCTATAAATTTAAAAGTTTTAGCCTTTAGAAGTTGCTTAAATTCGCTAAATATAGCATTTAGCTATTTAGCTTTTTCTAGGGAATTTAAAGCTTACTTTTAGGTCTTAGGCTTACTATTAAGTATATTTTCTTTTGCTTTTAGTTGTGCCTTATAGCAGATTTTTTATACTATAGCCTCTATATTAATATCCATTTTTTCTAAATTTAAATCGATTTTTTTAGGTAAGAATTACGGAGAATTTAGGGAAATTAGATCCCTAGGGCTAAGGGCTTAGCTAAGCTTTAAATTAACTATCTATTTATTAGCTATAAAGTAATCCTTATTACTAAGAATAACCTTATTAGATTGTTATTCCCCCTCTAAAAAATTACTTTTTATAGAAGGATTAAAGGGTTCTAAAGCCTTAGCCCCCTTTAAAATTATAGAGGGTTTTAGAGCATTTTTAGTAGGAAAATCCCCCTTTAAAGAGCTATTTCCTATAAAAAGCCTAAGAAGGCCGCTAGAAATAAAGCTTATAAGTTCTATAATTTTAAGAAAGCTAGTTTTTATTATAAGCTTCTTAAAGGGAATATATACTATATAGGTCTTAGAACCTGCTATAGTAATTAGCCTTTTAGGCACAGTTCTAAGGGCTAGCTTCTAAGCTTTAGGCCTTTTTTTTAGTAGAATTAGAACCTTATAATAAGAGCTTATAGCCCTAAGAGAGCTATAATTAGGCCTAAAAGGCTTATTAAAATTATTAGCTAATAATTATGCTAAGCACGCTAGTTTTATGGAATTAGCTAATAAATTTATAGACTTTAATACTAAAAAAAGCGTAAAAGTCTATAAAAATAAAGGTAAACTAAACTAATATAGGGTAGCCTGTAATCTATCTATAATAACATAAATAGAACGCTTAGCTAATCTATTTTACTTATAAATATAAGGGAAAGAAGTAGTAAATTTAATCCCTTTT
>SRPV01000421.1:0-20139 GCA_018360135.1 Claviceps sorghi | reverse complement strand
TTTTCTCATTTTCGCTCTTGGGGCCAGTGCCAAGGGTGCTATCTGTCCTCTTTGAATTTGTCGAGATTGCGGCAGACGCATTGAGAAGCCGAAAGACACCCCGGCCGGGTCCGCGGAGAATAAACGTTGGCAATGACGTGCCTAGATGGCGAGTTAGCACGCGTGAACCGGACTGGAGGGGACACTGGCCCTGGATCCATCGAGGTTGGCGTGATGAAAGATGCCTGGCCTCACAATGAGGTAGTGATGGATTGATGAGCAACACGCACGCACGCGCCGGAAAGGCCAACATGGAAGCAGGTTGAGGCGCTTCCCCCAAGTAAGTATGTACGAGAACGGCGTGTGTGGCCGCCCCAAGTTCGCTGGTGCGTGCCACCGGCAAGTACCATCTGTTAGCTCGGATGCGAGGTTGAGCCCAGCGGCCCAGCACTGGCTCCGGACACGCGGTACCTGGACACTGTCGCCAATGAGTATGTGCAGCCGAGGTAGCGACACGGGCTGCCGACGGCTCCACACGAGCGTCGCACTCCGAGGACGCACTATCGCCGAGCTCGAGAAACATGGGGCGGCAAGGTTTCAGGCCCTTAGCGCCAAGGCGGCCCCTTCTTTTGGGCTAGGGCCTTGCAGGAGTGATGGGGGAGGGTGGCGGCCGCTGCTCGCGTTTTCGGGTGCCGATGGTGTCTGTGCTGCGCTGTCTGCACGTGCCCTGTTCGGCGTGTGTACCTACTGGTGCATGCGCGCGTCCGCACCTCGCTAGGTATCGAGCAAGTACATACTTCTGGGTACCTAAAGTAGGTACCTTAGTAGGTAAGTACATATTTTTAGGCCCGGCCATTCTGCTATTGATTGTCCGCCCAGCACTGCGCCGCCCCGGATCTGGCAGGAAACACTGAGCATCCCCCCGGGCCACCATGAAGCCGCCGAGGAGCCACCAAGCCCGCTAAGCCCGCCAAACCACACCCGGCCACTTGGCGGCTGCCGCCCCTGCCAAACCACCGCCCGCGCTCACATTGTCGTTGCGCTGTCCTTGCCTCCTCTCCCCCCTTCCTCTCACAAACCAGACGCTCATGTGGAATTCCGGCTCGGCATCTCCCCTCGCTAGTGCAGGTCGCGCTTGCCGTCGAGCCATTCTTTTCCTCCAACCTCGACTTTGCACTCCGCCCAATCCTGGCACTGTCTCTTGTGTCTCCTCCATAGACGACTCCCACACGGAAGGCGTTCCTTTTCCCTCGCCCTCGCTCATTCACTTCCTCCCTACATTCTTCTATTCTAGGTATGTAGGTGTCAGGCATCATAACACGACTCGTCCACGCCGCTCTTCGCTCTTCCATTGTCGACCGTCGCCGTCGGCTCTCCACGCTTTCTCCTCGCCTCGCCCTTGTCCATCCGCAAAGACCCCAAGCGTCTGTCGCAACCGAAAAGAGAAGAAGAGAATAATAATAAAATACAACCAGTCGCTCGCTCTCGACGTAAAAAAAAAAAACAAAACAAAACTTAAAAAACTTATAAATACAAAAAACGATTTGATTTTCGCTCTCCTTTCGCAGCCCGCCTCTGAACCACGAATTTTCCCTCGCGTACGTACGTCGAATTGACCCAGCACAACCGATCAACTCGCATCCGGAATCCAGAAGCACTTGTCACGCTGTTGCTTGCTGCTGCTTCCCATCGTTCACCATCCATCGCTCGACAACGACGACGCTTTTTAACCACAGCGGGGTTTCATTTTCGATCATCCCGCCCGCGAGTCATCTCCGACGGACCTTGATCAATATACCTTATTTTTTTTCCCCCTCTTCTGTTGCTCTCTCTCTCTTCCTCCCTCTCTCTTCTCTCGGTGACATCTTGCCATCTGGCAAAATGCGGCGGTCGCTTTTGAGGGCGCCGCTCTCGCTCCTGGCCTCGATGGCCTCGATGCTCTCACATGTCGGCGGCGAGAAGATGCTCATGTCCAACTCGCTCAACAATTGTCAGGAAGATTCCAGCTTCACCGCCAGTCTGTTCAACGTGGTGTACACACCAAACAACAACTCTGCTACCGTCGAAGTCGTCGCCACTTCATCCGTTCAAGGCTACGTTCTCTTCGACCTGGCCATTTCTGCATATGGATATACCTTCTTGAGAAGGACTGTCGACCCTTGCGAGATGAAATTGGGCGGTCTGTGCCCCATGGTTGCTGGAAAGATTCCTTTTGCCTTCAACCTGCCTGTTCCCGCCGACGCCTCCAAGCAGATTCCTGGCATTGCCTACAGCATTCCCGACCTTGACGCCACCGTCCGCGTTCTCATCAACCTGACCAAGACCGACAATCCTCGCGCCATTGCTTGCGTCGAGGCCGACATTTCCAATGGAAAGACTGTCGACTTGATTGGCGTCAAGTGGGCCACGGCCGTCATTGCCGGTTTGGCCCTCATGTCCTCGGCCATCGTCAACGGCCTCGGGCACTCCAACACTGCTGCCCACGTCGCCGCCAACTCCTTGTCGCTCTTTGGCTACTTCCAGGCACAAGCCATCTTGGGTCTCTCGAGCGTTCACCTACCACCCGTTGTCCAGTCTTGGACGCAGGACTTCCAGTGGTCAATGGGCATTATTAAGCTCAGTTTTATGCAGGACATCTTTACCTGGTATCAGCGAGCAACGGGAGGCACTCCGTCTACCATCTTCGACACTCTGACGACCGTTTCGGTGCAGGTCGAAAAGCGCGGGCTCGAATTCACCACCGAGGCCGCCGGACATGGCCTGAATCTCTTCAGACGCGGTGCCGCCATGATGCCCAAGCCTGTCTACACCGCGGCCACCAATCTCATGAAGCGGGCCAACGTCATGACCTCGTCGGGTGCCTACATTGTGTACGGTATCCAGCGGGTGGCCTTTCGCTCCAAGATCGAGACCACCAATCTGTTCATGACTGGCTTGACGTTCTTCGGCATCTTTGTCTTCTTCACCATGTTGGTTGTGGCCATTTTCAAAGGCATTTGCGAGCTTGCCGTCAAGCAAAAGTGGATGGCGACCGACACCTTCCTCGAGTTCCGCAATGGCTGGTTTACTGTGCTCAAGGGCATCCTTTATCGTGTGGCCCTGATCGGGTTTCCCCAGATCGCAATTCTTTGCTTATGGGAGTTCACCCAAGTCGACTCACCCGCCGAGGTTGTCCTTGCCGTCTTCTTCTTCTTTGGCTTGACCGCCACGCTGGCCTGGGGCGCCGCCAAGGTTATTCGTATTGCTCGCCGCTCTGTGGCCATGCATCGCAACGCTGCCTACATGTTGTTTTCTGACCCCCAGGCACTTAACAAGTGGGGGTTTCTCTACATTCAATTCCGTGCTTCCGCCTACTACTTCATTATCCCCGTCTTATGCTACACGCTGGTCAAGGCCATGTTCGTCGCCCTGGCCCAAAAGGCTAGTGTTGCCCAAGCCATCGGCTTCGTTATCATCGAAGCCGGCGCTTTAATTGGCGCCTCAGTCATGCGTCCGTGGATGGACAAGAGCACCAACTCGTTCAATATTGCCATCTGCGTCATCAATTTCCTTAACGCTATCTGCCTGCTCATCTTCTCCAACATGTTTGGCGCCCCCCAAATTGTTGTTGGCGTGGTTGGCGTGGTTCTCTTCATTACTAACGCCGCCTTCTCCCTCATCTTGCTCCTTATGGTCATCGTTTCGACCACAGTGACCTTCTTCCGCAAGAACCCAGATGCCCGGTACCTGTACATGGCTGATGACCGCGCTTCTTTTATGAAGTCCCAGACTCAGTTAACAACCACGACCGAACTTGACGCCCTTGCTGCCACAGCCCGCGGTGATAAGGCCGGCTACAAACTGGAAGACGACAACGACTCACTCTCGTCGGACGACGTGCGTCGCCGTGCCGCTGCTGGACAGACTGCTTCCGCAGCTGCCTCACAACGATCCGTCCAAGGACAGCACGGGCTTAAATCTCCCGTCAACCCATCCATGCCTCTGTTCCCGACAGGGCAGTCACCTGAGCGCCCAATTCGCTCAGTTTCACCAAGTCAGTACAATCGTAGCGGGTCAGCAACAGGCCAACGCTCTCTCAACAATGCAAGTCCAGCTTCGGGACACAAATCACCACCACCAGCGGCCAATGCAAGGTAAGCATAAAGTATATGACCCCCACTTTCTTTCTTTTTTCTCCCATCCTCTTCGCTAACGTGCTTTTCTGCAGCCCATGGCAACGAGGCGCCGGGTACGAATAGAAGGACGAAACCGCTGTTCGAAACAAAAAAAAAAAAAAAAAGTAGTTGACTCAGAATCCTCACGTTGTGTGTGCGTGTGTGTATATATCGTCGCCCTTTGCGCAGTACCGCCTTGCTTTCTACACACAAGTATGACAAGGTTCCCTTCGAGAGCGGCGTCTCTTGATGGTGCATTTAGACTGGTTTCGTTTTCCCTCGCCGTCCTCTACTCTTCATTCGTCACGAGTTAAACGCGGCCGTTTGATAGCAGATCGCGTGCACGACACTTGATATGCTGCATCAGGTCCATTGCTTCACCGGACGTTTTAGATTTCTGTTCCCCGCCACTTAATGACGAAGAAGAGAGGCTGTGGCAGCGAGAGCGGGCAAGCCGTTGAGCTGCTCTCTCTTTCAAAGTCGTTATCTCTTCCATTTTTTTTTTGGGCTACCTCTGCTCCTGCGCACAAACGTTTCATTGATTCCGGCATGCCAAAGGATGCGTGGACGGCGTCTGCGATGATCCAAGTGGATGCTAGACTGTGCGCGATCGTGTATCCCTGGACCAGCATGTTCCGCTAATGTATCTCTCTCTCTGCCTCTTGGTTTCCACGTCTCTTACGTCTTTTATCTCTCGGTCTTCCTTTTCCCCTTGTTTGATTGCAGCGTATTGTACAACAAGTATATACATGTTGATAGGAGGACCACAACCTCGGTACACGGCTGTCTCTATTCGGTTATGACTTTGCGCATGGCGAGCCTGGTGTTGGCGCTCCCACAAGGGTATTTCAGAGCGAAGCCGCCACAGCACAGCCAAGGAAGCCGAGTGCTTGTGGACAGAGAGGAATGAAACCTCTAGCTATTTTCCAATTTACAGTATACTCTTGGCAGGAAATGGTGGAATAGAATAAGCAACGCGAAGAAAGAGTTTTTTTTTTCCCCTTCGTTCTTTTTGTCCGGAGCGCAGTACCGCAATTCCATTGCCTACAACGTGATGTGCGCCCTCTTGGCCGCCGAGAAGTACTTGCGCGCGAGATTTTATTTTGGTGTGCGAGTCTCGTCTCTGGAGTTGAATTTGTCGAAACGAGTATCCGGTTTTGTTTTCTCACCCAGACGGCTCAGGAGGACAGAGGCTGGCCTCGAGCCACCCCTACTCGCGCGAGTCCCTGACATGAAGAATGTTCGCTGGTTGTGGGTTCCTCACCGCCAGACGTACATGGCATAAACAAGGCAGGCAAGGTCACGAAATCAAGGCACGCGGAACTTGGAGACAAACGGACTCCTCCTATCTGATTTAGTCTCGACTTGGTCTTGCGCCGGGGAATAGAGACAACCAGGTGCTTTTTTCCAAGTTGTTCTTTACTTGTTTCCTAGTAGCGCCTTGGATGGGAAGAGGGAGAATATCAAGAGAGAAGAAAGAGAAGAGGGGGAATAAGGGGGAAAGAGAGGGAAAGAGGAATCGAATTGAAGAGGAAGAGGAAGAGGAAGCGAAAGCGAAAGCGAAAGCGAGAGGAGGATGAGAAGAAGAAGAGCGTATTACATGGATAGATGACGACTCGGCTAAACCGAGTGGGCAGAAAAGATACAGTGCCGAGTCTGCGACGTCTTGGGATAGAAACAGAACGTGTTGGAATCTCCGGTGAGAAACAAAGAGACAGTATAAAAGGTTGACAAGAAAAAAAAAATAGAGAGGAAAGGAAAACTCGGTAGGCCAGCAACGAGATGGGCAAAGTGGGAAATTGATAGCACAAGAATTGGAAAAATGAGGCGAAGTAAATGTAAAGGAAATAGAATGGAAGAGTAAAAAGAAGAACGGACTAAAAGTAAATAGTCGAACCAGGCACTTGTCTGTGGACTCGCGCGCCTTGCATTTTTGCATGTAATTCGAAACATTAGAGCCAATGCAGAGCATGCGTTTCAGAAGACGTCGCGTGGATCTCCATCCGAGCGAAGGACGAACCAGAATAGATGAAAAAAGAAGACGAACTGATGCTCTCTGGATGAGAAGAGAAGAAAAGGAAGAGGAAGAAGGAGAAGAAGAAGAAAGAAGAAAGAAGAAAAAAAATAGGAACAGCTAAAAAATAAGAGTAGAAGAAGAAGAAGAAAAAGAAAAGAAAGAAAAGTTGGGGAAAAAACTAAGAACAAAAGGAAATCTAATCTCTTGCGCCCTTCGTGTGTGTACAAAGCACACTCGAATGCGTACATGGAGATGTGTGTGTTTTGCTTGTCCCGTAAACGCCATTACCGTCTCTTCACTTCATCCGTGGATCATTTCGCTTCAAAGCGCATCAGGTTGCTTCACATGCTTCAAATCCGTCACATCCATCCACATCAACAACGTGAAATTCGTTTCCTTACTTCATTTATGCCTGCCGGCGTCCTCAAAAGGTGAATCCCTGCTCTAGTAACTTGTCGACATCTCCGCCCGCCGCAGCCACGGCCTTGATGGCGGCTTCGCTGAGGCGTCGGCGTCGTTCTTGAGCCTCCTTCTCGCGGCGCGCCTTGGTCTTAGAGCTTCCACTGGGGGCAACACCCGTCATGAGGACGCCGCCATCGTTGGGGGTGAAATTGACGAAGCCGACGCCCGAGTCCCCCCCCAGAGACGACATGCCTCCACTGGAACCGCTCACATCGCGCGACCGACGCTTGCGCACACTGCATGGGGTTCCGGGCATGCTGCCAGGCAGTCGACCTGAAGAACTCCTGACGGACGATATCGAAGCAGCCGAACTGTGGCGAGAACGGGGGATCCCTGCTTGGTCGCCGGGCGTGGGCGAGGCCGATGGCCCGCGCTGTTTCCGAACTGGCGAGCATGACAAGTGCCTTGCTCCCGAGGACTTGGCCCTGGGTGGACGATGAGAGCGTTCGGATGCTGGCATCATAGGCAACGCTGTTTGAGGTATTGGTGGTGGCGGTGGTAGAAAGGCCTGTGAATTGGCAGCCAAATCGTTCATTACTAAATTCGATTGTGAGCCTCGAGGTTGGGGCATGTGGATCATGAGTCCTCCGTTCGACGTGTCGGGCATCGGATCATAGTCATATGGCATCGCCGAATGCTGACCATGTCCCATGATGTGAACACTAGCGCTTCGTTGATGGGGATGATGATGTTGATGAGGATGAGGATGAGTATATTCATTGGAGCCCTGGCTCATCATGTTCGGCGTCCACCAGGATGACTCTTGGCTGGTGATATACTCGCCTTCTGCTCCGGTCCAATTTAGTCGTGGCTGCTGACTTGGCTGATGCTGGTGCCAAGCTGGGTCGACCTGAAATTGGCCATGGCTGAGATCACTTCTTACACCAGGAGACTCGACAGGCGGCGTAGCGGGTGCCCCGTGGCCATAGTATTGCATATTCAGATTCTGAGGAGGTAACAGGCTAGCATCTCTGAACGGATCCTCGTAACTTCCGTGAACAAACGGAAGATTTCCCTGATCCCCTTGCTGTTGATGCGCTGGCGGCGACATTGGAGGGTTTGACTGCGTGACTGCTGGAACCTTTCCTCTTCCCCTCTGTTTTGGAAGCCGCAAGACTTGGGGTGGCTCATGGCTTGGCGAGCCCGGTTGGATGACGAGGGGAGCTGGCTTTTTGTTCTTACGCAGCTTGGTTGCTTTCTTGAGCGTAGCCGAAAGGGCATCGACAAATTTCTTTGGCTTGCGCGCCTCGGTATTGGGAGGAGTCGGTGAGGATGGATTCGAGGCCGGTACCGGGGGCCTCTGCGGTGAATGCAAGGATATGTCTTGTAGTCGACTAAGATCAGCCTCTGACATTGACCCCCTGGCCATATATTCAAAAACCTGATGCTGGTTCTCGCTGGGGTGCTGCAGCTGAACCTGGAACTGGTGCTGGTGCTGGAACTGGTGCTGGTGCTGGTGCTGGTGCTGGTGCTGGTGCTGTTGCTGTTGCTGTTGCTGTTGCTGTTGCTGTTGCTGTTGCTGTTGCTGTTGCTGGTGTTGTTGTTGTTGTTGGCTTTGTCCTTGGCCGTGACTGAAGTGATGATAGTGTGTGCCGTGTATGAGCAGATCTTCTGAACTCAAAGTGAGGTCCTTGGGATCGACCTCGTGACTGGCTGCTGATGCTGCTCCAGCGTGCGAACTGCTGGAAGGAAAGTCAAATTCGTCGCCAGAAGACACTCCCGAGGAGAGATTGCCGTCAAGTATGGGATTGTGTTCTGCCATCAACAAGATGGATTCGGCCACGTCAGGCATGGTGGTTGCCACAGAGCTAAAATCATCGGCAACAAAAGTATTTGCATTTGCGTTGGCATCGAAATCAACAAACTGGCCAAAAAAGTCGTTGGCGTGATCATCGGTACTGGCGCTGTTCAGATCTTCCCAATACATGGTTGGATCTCTGTTGTCATCAACAGCTCCCGTTCTCACGGGAACGGTCCAGGAAGCCATATCTCCCAAGTACCAGGAAGGGCGGATTGTTGGGATTCTGCGAAAGACGTCGGGCGCAAGATGTCCCTTCCCACTCGTTCGGCAACTCGATATAAGCGGGATACCGTATGTAGTAGGCGTTGGTCGACTATCACCATTCGTAGTTGGAGTAAGGGCGATTGGTAAAATTGTTCTCTAACGAGAGAGAAAAAAAAGAGGAAAGAAGAGAAGGAAGAATACAAGACAAAAAAACGAACAAGGCGGAATAAGTGCTGACTGGGTGCTTCTCCGACAAGGCAAGAAAACAACCTTGGCCGCTTTTGTTGTCTATCACGCGGCTCAAATCCACATGAGAAGAAGTAAGTTGATGAGAAGACTTTTAAACAGGAGCGACGAAAGGAAGTCGTTGAGGCGAAAGGGAAAAGAAAAAGAAAAAGAAAAACTTCGGTCCACCTTCCGACGGATTCGAGAGGAAGGGGAGTACGAGAGAAGAGGAGAAGGATGCAAGAGAAGAGTGATGATGAGAACTGAACAAAAATAAAAATAAAAATAAAAAAGAGTGCTATCAGAGAGAGCTATGTCCATAGATGGCAACAATAGGGGCCCCCCCCCTCCTCCCAGGGCAATGCCTAGCAACGGGGTAGTGATCATCTAGCAACGAATTGCTAGACCTAGCCATTTTGTTGGAGCTAGGCAACAAATGGGATGTGCAGGAATGCGTGAACAGAGCGCTTTGCATTCCAGTCACAACAGCACCTTGGCATCTTGCCCGATATCCCAAGTCGGTTGAACCTGTCAAACTACCGGACCCACCCACAGCCCGCACGGGAGCCTATGGCCCGTACAATACACATCTGTTGGAGTGAGAAGCTTATAACGGTCAAGCCAAACGGGATTTCCTTTGCCCAATTGGTAAGTAAGAGGGGTCTCGTTCCAATCCTTGCTGGAAATCGATGGGCTGTCCTGTCTGCGCCCACCGCCGTCGCCGCGGACCCCCCCCCCCCCCCTCTTTCTTCCGTGATACGCCCCCGCTCCCCCTCCGCGATGCCGGTGATGGAAGGGAAATTAGGAGAGTAGGCCGCGCGGGATTGGCTGCAAAATAGTGGGGGATTGAAGAAGCTGTTGGGAGAGGAACTTGTCAATCGGGAAAGGCGTCTTGTCCGGAAGGGGGTGTTCAATGTCGTGGCAGGGACCGAGAGGCAGCTCGTGCGTTGGTTTTTCCTCGGCGCACATCTGTCGGGGGGAACGGGGGCCTCGCCACGAGGGGCAAAATAGAAAGCAAATGAAACCGGATGCTTTGGCCGTCATGAGTTCTCTGCCACAGCCGGATTCGCCCATGGGTCCTCCAGGTGGCCTTGCTCTTCGAGGTCTTCGCTTAAGAGTCGCGTTTCTTGCCGACGACGGGCGACGCAGCAATTGCTGCTCCTTTGGCAGAGCCAAGAGACAGGGCCGGCGGCGGGCCCAACAACTCCTCGTCTGTCACAGCAGCACCGGGCAAAGCCACCAAAGACAAGGCCGCCGCAACGATCCCGCTTTGGCTGGTCGGCCTGGTTCTGACTTCTGCCATCGTGTGCTTCCCTCTGCCCTTCCATGTGGCGTGTAATCGAGGCGGACGTATCTTGCGACTGAAGTGACACCGACACCGCCACCAGCCATCCCATCCGTTGCCACAAGACTGGGGACTGGGGACTGGGGACTGGGGACGTTGGTCAACCTGATCCGTTGGCTGGGAGTAGACATTGACAGACTCTCAGAAGGGAACAAAGTCGCCCCACCGGAGCGAGCTTGGACGTCGGGACATACACAGAACCCCACGTGTTTCAGCGACGAATGCCCATTGCCAAGTCAACCGGAAAGGCCAGACGTCTGGGACTCTGGGCCGGGTTGACGAGATGCCAGACCAGGCAGGGCAGGGCTTTGACGGGAGCGGGCGTGAAGGGCATCCATCAGAGGGGCGCGGAGTTGAGGTGGACGTCGAGGTGAAGGTCGAGGTGACGGAGCGAGCGGAACGTCAATGATGCAAGGCAAGGCTGGCGAGGACGGACGCCAGGGGAGGAAACAGACAAATGACATCAGGGCAGGCGCGACGGGCAGAGGAAGGACTGAGTGCCGCCGGCCCACCGACAGCTGAGGCCCCGAGTCCTAGCCCTTTCCAGTCGAGCCCCGACAGCCGGCACAGCTGACTGCCACCAGGCCACACCAGGCCACACCACACCAGGCCAGACGCAGCGCAACGCGAACGCGAACGCAACGCAACGCAACCTTCAAATCTTAAGCAGACCTCGACACAAACTCCAACACAGCCTCGTGGGAATAGCATCAACCCACCCAGTCTCTCGCCCTGCCTCTTCTCCCCGTCCCTCCCGTCGCTCCCGTCGCTCCCGCCCCTCCGCCGCCCACTTCTGCACCCACCATCTCGCTGCAAAACGCACAATTGTACATACATGCAAAATTGCACCATGCACCTCATCCACAGCCATTGGCTCGTCCAAGAGGCCCCAGATGCAAGTCAAGTCCCCCTCGAACCACGGTCTGCCTCTATCCTCCACTTTCGTCAAGTCCGTGTGCCCTCCAGCCTCCAGCCTCTAGGCACACAGTCTGCTGCATCGTGAACCGCACACCACCATGCACTGCCATGCTCGTCACTCCTGAGCGGTCATGCATCTCGACGCATCTCGACGCATCTCGACGCATCTCGACGCACCTTCCATGCACCTCATGACCTGCTCAGTCCAACCACGCACGTCAGACGTGACCCAGCATGTGGACAAAACACGCGTGCCACTCTTTTGCCTCGTCCAAGTTCCCTTCATTCAAAGTCCTCATCTCGTGCCTCTGCCATCGTGGGCGCGCGGCAGTTGCACACTCAGATGCCCGGAACAAAACTCGTGTGCACGTGAAACGTGAGGGCAAAAGTATGTATGTACTGTACGTCGACGACATGGCACTTGCCGAATGCGTCCTTTGTCCTTTGTGTCAGATTTGTTTGATGGCGCAGGGGTAAAAACGAGGTTCTTTTTTTTTTTCTCCTTCCTTCTCTATCCCCCCCATCTTTTTTTCTCTTCTTTCCTTTTTTTTTTTGTTTTTATTTTCTTTTCTTCTTTTACTTCTCAACCGGGGTGCGGAGGCGGGGAGGAGGGGTCAAGCAAAAAGACGAGAGAACAACTTGTTGGTCACAGCCAACGTGCATGGAGAACTGATGAATGTCCCATGATGGACACCCTGCTCGCATGCATTTGTAATATGTAATGTGTATTATATATCTACATGCTCAGGCAGGTACCTACCTAATTACCTACCGACCTAATGTATGTACATATGTGCGTGTTACGTACATACTACAGACAAACACTTGAGCCCAGTCGCTGCTCTGCAAATCAGTTCACAGCGTACGCGGGTTGCCCGATTGTGAAAATTCCGGTCAAGACAAGCTGCCAATAGGCCCCGAGAACATCATCAAACAAGACTCCAATAGTGTCGCTCTCCTCCGTACAGCCAAGTCATCCGTCCATGATTCCACACAGAGCAGCATATACTTTGACTGCATCAGCAGGAACGGGCGCAGTTGGCATTGGCAACTCTCCCCTGTTTTTGCATACCTGTCGGCTTGCGCATCAAGAAGTGATTCGGGAAAAGTCCGCCTAGCACTTTGAGGTTGAGACGTCGAGACAACAAGGCTTCATGACCGCTTAGGGACCGCTTAGGGATCGCTTAGGGACCGCTTGAGGACCGCTTGAGGCGGCTATGGCGGTAGCGCTCAAAGAGGGTCGTCGTAGCATTGGGACCAGGTTGAGTGGGCTTAGCCGCTTAAGTGAAACGAGCCTTGTTGTGTTTTCCAGCTTGATCCACGCCAAGAGGGCGCATCGAGTGCCACCGCGGGTCATGGCCGGGTGTTACACAATGTCTAACCTCGTCACATCGGCGCTTGGTCTCGCGGCTTGGCCCGTCGGCCCTTTAAGCGCTCTGTCCAACCAAGGCCCTGTTCGTCGCCGTGCTAATTTTGTCCCCCGTACATGATGTACCGTACAGTACGTGGTGACAGCCTTGCATTTTCCCCTCGTGTTTGGTCGCATCTTCTCAATCAAACAATCAAACCAACCATAGTGGACGATGTCCTCGACAAACTACCTCGCATGATGCCTTGTACAACGGGCCTCGAGTCGTCTTTGCATTTCTAGCTGCTGCCGAAATATGAATAGCTTGAAAGTACTATTTTTGCCGCCTTGTTTTTATGGCGCGAGGTTTTAGGAAAACGAAGCACTCTTGTGAGAGCGTCACAGATTCCAAAACTTGGGGGTCGTCTTACTTGGATCTGATCTTTTCGTCTTCGCAGACGCGGAGCTCGATGGACTGTCTGGGCACATGTCGGAGCAGCCTCAGTCGAGGTCTTAAACGTACAGACCCCGGCTGTTTCGTGCACGATTAGGCAGGCCACGAATAAGGGTCAAATCCATCAATGGCGCCGGTAATGGCAAAGTCTTCCGGATCGTCGCAATATCCCTCATAACCCTGCAAGTCGTCAGATGGGGCCTCTTTCACGATAGCTAGGGCGCTCTACCTTCTCGGTCACAACGCCGTCCAAATTCTCGGCCTCATTTGTACAAACTCCGTTGTTGGCAAGAATTTGGTGACGTACCAGGCTCGGGGCTGGTGGATCCCTGACGGGTAAGAGACGCGGCTATGCAAGTGGCATCTCCTCATCTTGCAGACGAATTGTTTGTGCAGAGCGGGATCAAGGATTAAATGGCCCTGCCGGGGTGGGTTTAGCATCAAAGTTCATCAACAAGTCACCTCTTGTCGAGATACTACTGCTGGATACATCCGCTCCTGTCCGTTGTCAGCCATTGTTTTAACAGAACACGGTCCGTCCATTGACCGCGTCATGATTGGCATTCAGCGCGTGTCCTTTTTTATCTTTTACGAGCCGCCGGTACGTCCCGACCCGAGGCTGATGCCAAACTTGAAGGTATCCATCCAGCATTTATCCATCCTGGGTGAAGTCAAGCGGAAAAGGCGTTGGCGTGGATTTCCTGCCGTTGGCGAAGGCGAGGGGTATTCGGCGGCCTGCACAAGTCGGCCATATCGAAAAAGAAACGTGCTTCCATGACGACAGTTCGGTAGTCCTAGGATAGGTCCAGGTGGTATCTCGTGATGCATGATGATTTCAGCCATCCAGAAAGCTATTTCTGCCGAACGACAATGATGCCCGGGCACATCATGGCGAGATGGCACGGGGTCGGGGGCGCCGGGTGGCCGTAGACAGATAAGACGACAGTCGCCTGACTGGCTATGTTTGAGGTTCTAGGGAGTGACGTGAAGGACAAGCGGCGTTGCTCCGTCAAACAATGTCAGGCTGTATGCGGAGGAGGTGTGAAAGGGAACACTGAAAGCAATTGTCAACAATGACCAGACGGGACAAAGATGGAGCGCCGGCAGGCTTCCGCTGTGCAGTGCACCACAGCGCCAGGCACAACGGACGGGGCCGGTAGGGTAGTAGCGGCTGGGCAGTGGGCGCCGGTCGCAGAAGGGGAAGGAAGGACCGACCGGACCAGACGAAACTGGACATGGAAGGCCAGTGTCGAGCTAGAAGGTGCCAGCAGCCTGCCTGCCCGCCGTCTGGTGCCTGCCCGCCTTGCCTGCCCGCCTTGCCTGCCCGCCTCGCCTGCCCCAGCGCCACGACTACCCACCACGACCTACACGTATCCTCTACTTGACCTGACCACCTCACAACAACTATCTACCTACTTTACCAGACCAGACTCGACTCGACTCGACCGGACCTACAAGGTCCAAGCACAAGACGTTGTTTCATCCGATAAAACAAGGAGTTGCCTGGCAGAGCGGCACCAGACGCCACCCATGACTACGAGGTGCGCTAACACAAGCCGCACGTTTTGACGCCTTGCAGAAATTGCCTCTCAAGATGCGTCTCCCCCCGTCCCATGCTGGGAATGTTGTGCAGAGCTAGTGATAAGACCAGAACAGGAAGATACAAGCATTGGTGGGCGAATTATCCCGATAGATTGGACCATCTCAGCCTGCCAGGCACACACCATGGGCTGCAGCTACAGGAACCCCAAGAGAGGCGGCGGGGGGTGGGGTGTTTGGTCCGTTGCTCTGCTGCCAGAAACAGCCAGAAGAAGCCGGAGTTGAGTGGGTTGGAGCTGATGGAGTGGAGAGGGCGTGCCAGGCTATCAGGCGAAGAGCATGGATGGCGGGAGTTATAGACATACATATGTAAGTGTCTGACTGGACTTCCAGATGGTGCATTGGCAATTGAAGAGGAATCGTGACGCTGACTCGCTCGCCCGTGGCGAAAGCCGATGCGCCACGATCGGGCGTTGCTCCTTGAGATGGATGAACGAAACTGAGATGACCGAAGCGGTTGGTGGTCAAGAACACTGTCCTCCGAGGTTTGCATCATTTTCAGGATACTAACGACGGTGCGGTCCATGTCCATGTCGGGACGGGTTTCCTCCGCAATCGGCAATGGCGTACGCCACGCAACAAGTGCGAGCAGGGGATCCGGGAATCGGGCAATCTGGCAATCTGGCTGGCATTCGGGAGACACAGAGATTCACAATGTTAGTCCCACGGCCCATTGATTGTCTACCTTGGAATCGCGTTCCTTGCATCGACTGCGCAGAATGCAGAGCCATGGACCAGCAACGCCTGTCTGCTACTGCCATTGATTTGTTTTATTTATGCATCTACATGCATCAGCGATGCATGCATCATTGCGTGCATCATTTGCGTGCATCATTGTGTGCATCATTGTGTGCACGCATGTGTGTGCAGGCAGCCCGCCCCGCGCCGCCGCCCAGCCCCACAGACCATTGGCAGCTGCCCACTCTCTGTGTGCAGCTGTTTCGTGAATGGGCAGCCTGGCCGTCTGCCGGTCCGATTCATCACCACCGGACCAGCCCAGCCCGTGGGCTTTACGGCCTCGGGGCGGGTGAGAGGGTGAGTGCATGTGTCTTGTGGCCAGTGATCAGATACCTCCCAGGTAGGTGGATGGTTGTGAAACCGTCTCCGTCATGGCCTGGGCGTGAGGCTCCGTCTGATCGGTGGTGAAACTACAATAGCAAGCACGACGCGGCTCAGCAGGCGCCTTGTCAATGACGGCAGCGACAGTGCCACAGGCATGGCTTGCCGACCAGACATGATATCCATGATACCAGACGGCTTTCGCACAAGGAGCTGGAAAGGGAGTCGAGGATTCCACCTGGATTGTTTCTGCCGCCGCAGCGCACCGTGGCGCGGCAGGCAGAACGGGAAGAGGCCTTTGTTCGGCTGCTTGTGTCGAGCCTGTCGGGTCCAACTTGGTCGAGACAAGTCACCCGCCGAGGCACCGCGATGTAGGGCGCAATGTCGCAATGTCGCAATGTCGGGACTGGTAATGCTGCGGATGTCGCAGTAACACGACGACGCGCTCTCGCGTCTCTTCTCTGACGTTCGCTTGAAAAATCAAAAATAGTCGAATATCAGATCCAACACATATTGCCTTGTCAAAGCAGTGGCGTCCAAACACATCACGCCCCTAATAGGTTCCCCAGCTGATGCTGCTCTGCTTGCCTGCACCTTGCATGACATGATGCCATGATGCCATGCCTCGAGTCATTCTCCGTTTTCGATGGAGAGGCGTGACATCTCGAGGGGAAGACCCCGCAAACGTGGGCCAAACTTCAGAGCACACAAAGAGACTCGAGCGCGGGGAAAAGCCGTCTCGTGGCCCTGGCATGGTCACGACCATGGACCTCGAGGGGACTGCAGTGCATATTATCAATGGCGCAGCATGCACGTAGAAAGACGTCTGCTTGGAACCATAGTACCGTGCGCCAAAACGCGTGGCAATGATGGCGATGACGCCGACAGGCTTCGCACTTGGTGTCTGGTCGATTCTGATGTCCTCAATGTCACTCGCCCGACCGTGCACTGGGGCCGCAAAGAGATAAGGATGAGAAAGGAAGAAAGGAAGAAGGCAACAGGGCAAGGGACAAAGCACTGGAAGGAAAAAGGTCTAAATCAAGCTGCAGTGTCGTGTTTCGCCTGATCGAGTACAAAGCCATCCGAGACAAGATCCCCCGCACGCGTCTGTCTGACGGCCTTGCTGCTCTAAATATGTACCCTACCTACACGAGCGGGGGATCCGTGAGAGCGCACGCATGTTCCACCCTCTTACAATCTCCGTATCGAGTCTGTCGGCTTGCCATGATGCATCGCACCGTGGGACGAGATGCGAAAGAATCCGACCAAGTTGTTATTTCCGAAAACCAGAGTGCGGCTTACAGGCAAAACAGAAAGAAAGAAAAAACGAAGAAATAGAAACAGAAAAGCCCTGCCAGGCTCGCCGCAGCACCACTTGGGCTTGCCTCCTTTTTTTTTTAAAAAAAAAAAAAAAAAAAAATCCTTGCCTTTTCTTTTCCTCTTTTCTTCTTGGAAATAGGAAATTCCTAGCTAAAGGCAGTTTCATGAGCACAAGGCGTTTGGAATCACACGCCGCTCTGCTTCATGTTTGTCCGTGATTCTCGCCGAGTGAATCCAACCGCTTCCTTGCTCGGCGTCGTCGCCGCGAGGCTCTGTTTATTCTTGCTGCTGGTGGAGGTTTGCCTGTGGTGTCGTGGGGGGAATTCGGACCCTGATTTGCCCAAGACAGAAGTGGGGGGGGGGGGGAAACATTTCTTTGCCCACAGATTCGAGCTAGGTGTTGGTGATGACTGATGACCCATTTTATTATTGGCGGCTGGCCCTGCCATTAATTCGTGCGATTTATGACGCAGTTGGGGAGTTAAGCGCCAAGGCTGAGCCAATGGCAGCTGGCGGGCCGCTGGCGGCAGTGCTCGCCTCCACCACGGCGCCAACCGAGTCCCACCCAGACCAATGGGAGCCTCCCGCTCTGGGGTCTGGTAAAGCCGTCCTCTGTGGCTGGGCGATGTGATGGCGGCTGCAAGGCGGCATTTACGCATTTGACGATGCATGGATGGACGGGATAGGTCATGCCGCGGGGACAGTCAGGTTCTTCCAGTCGTTCTCTTTTTCTCCCGCTTGATTTCTTTCTTCCTCTGGCAAATTCATCATTTGGATATACCCTCTTGCGCCTTGACTTTGGACCGACACCAAGACTCGCGGGCATTCAGCCACGCTTCGTTTGGTCTAAACGTGACAATAGCCTTAGCTGGACCCTACTCGTCAAAGCGGCGGCAACGCGGACCCCACCAGACCAGACCAGATTGGACCAGACGGGCAAGACCGACACGGGCGTCTCGTACGTCGAGCCAGACCCTTCGATTCGACCGACGTCGCGAGCTTCGGTAGCTCTGCGTGGCCATGTCCTCGCAACAGAACTTTTATCCTCGTGAGTCGAGTGTTCATCTTGGAGCTATCTGGTTAAGTGGTTGTCTGAGCGGGGACATGAAGGCGGAATCTGTTTTTTTTTTTTTTTTTTTTTTTTTTTTTTTTTTTTTGCTGCACGCTGACGAGATGACGATGCAGCGCCTCCTGGATCAGGGACACCAGGTGAGCCCTTTGATGTCCAATGTGGATGGGACCACGACCAGTATCGGCTGACCAGCAAGCAGCCTCTCAGGAGCACCAGCAGCTCTCGCAGCCCGCGCAGCCCGCGCAGCAGCCGCGTTGTTATTCTCCTCCTCCTTCCTCTCAGCAGCAACAGGCACAGTTTGCGCCGCCGCCGACGTCGCCGCCGGCGCATCGAGCGCAATTCTACCCGCCGCCTCCACAAGGCTCGCCTGGACAGGGTATCCAATATCCGCTTCCTCCCTCGCCCCAGGCTTCTCCAGGACGACAAACGGCCTATCCTCCGCCGCCGCAACTTACTCCATCGCCCCAGCTCGGTCATCATGTTGCCATACGGCAGCACCAGCTGCACTATCCACCTCCCCCATCTACGGAAGGAACGGCATCACCTGTTGCCTCACAGACTCAGCAGCAGCAGCAGCAGCAGCAACCGCCGCAATTCGAGCCACCTCCGCCCCTTTCTGGCACTGAGCCAGCTTTCCCGTCCGAAAAATCCGGTGAGCCCGGAGAGCAAGTAGACACCGATGACCCTACCCACCTCGTATCTGGAGCACCCCCAGCCGGTCAGTTTGTTGGCGCGGGAGCCACCGTCGATGATGTGGGCACTTTTAATGGCGGGAGCTACCGCATCAGCCACAGAGATTGCAATACCATCTTGACCATTCAGCTTGCCATCGGCTGTCCCTTGCAGGCAAAGCCAGGAGCCATGATCGCCATGTCCCCAACCATGCAGCTCAAGGGAGAGGTCAAGTTTAGTATGAAGAAGATGATTGCGGGTGCCGACATGACCATCTCGAGATATGTAGGTCCGGGCGAGCTCCTGCTGGCGCCGCCGATGCTTGGAGACATTACCAGCATTCGCCTGACGGGCCAAGACAGCTGGGTCGTTGGTCATGACGCCTTTTTGGCTGCGACGCAGGGCGTGATCAAGGACTACAAGCGCCAGGGCCTTGGCAAAGCCATCTTCAGTGGTGAGGGGCTTTTTGTCTACAGAATGAGTGGCACGGGCATCATGTGGATTACCAGCTTCGGGGCCATTATTCGGAAAGATGTGAGGTTTCCGTCGTTCTTTCTTTGTTTCTTCTTTGTTTCTTTTTCTTTTCTTTTTCTTCTTTTTTTCTTTTTCTTTTTTTTTATGGGTGCCTCCTAACGCAGCGCACAGCTTGTCGATGGCGAAAAGTACATTGTTGACAACGGTCACCTGGTGGCCTGGAACACGAAATACGTGCTCGAACGGGTCGCCTCGGGCGGCATCCTCTCCAATCTGGCCTCTGCAGAAGGTCTCGTGTGCAAGTTCACAGGGCCTGGAACAGTCTTCCTCCAAACGCGCAACCCGGTTCGTTGTCTCTCCGTCCACCTCTCCGCAAGACTGTTCTGGCAAGCAGACGGCTGTGACTAACTCGTTTTTCTCGGTTGAGCAGAAAGCTTTTACTGCATTTCTAGGTGGTCAGGCGATTCAGCACTAGATGGGCCAATTAAAAAAAAAAAAAAAAAAAAAAAAAAAAAAAAAAAAAAAGGTTTTTGCACAAAGGGGCTTGCAAGGTATCTTTTTTTGGTGCCGTCGTGGAAAGACTATGGCATGGGCCTGTGCACGTAGTTGAAGGTTTTTTTTCTTCTTCTTTCCCTTGTAGTCTTTTTTCTTATGATTATGATTCTACGCCCTCTCGTTTATCTCATTTTTCCTCCTTTTTATTGGTTGCAGCCATACGAAGGCATGACGGAATCCGCACCTAGCAAAGCTGTATTTGGCGTGAAAGCGTACTTCATAGTATCGTGACCTTGTGCCTTGGAGTTTAGCTTGACGCCATACGGCCCTCTCGTTTAGCTCGAAATTCTGGGGTTGTTGGATAAGCCTTTCCGTGGCTGCGCTTTTCCTCACTGCTGGTCCCTCTTGCCGGGAAGGGGAAAGAGAGGACCAAGGCAAGAGGGCTATATAAAAGGTTGCTCCTGCCCCGAGGATGTGCACTTTCTGAAACTTGTCTTTTCCACCTGTACCAGCAGAAAATCCGAGTTCTTTCCGCGGAAAA